>WWET01000200.1:448228-463413 GCA_011038615.1 Limnodynastes dumerilii | reverse complement strand
CACTGCACTGACAAATAAAAAAAGAAAAGAAAAAGGAAAGATCGTGTTGCTTTGAGATGATTAACTTTGTATAGATTGGAAGGAGCTGCCAGTAAATCTCTCACACTTTGCAAAAGTGATTTCTGCCAGGAAGCTGGCTTGTGCCGCGGAGGACGTCCCCTCCAGCGTCCCTACGGCGCTACTATGGACGCCCGATCGTATGACACTGACAAATAAAAAAAGGAAGGAAAAAGGAAAGATCGTGTTGCTTTGAGATGATTAACTTTGTATAGATTGGAAGGAGCTGCCAGTAAATCTCTCACACTTTGCAAAAGTGATTTCTGCCAGGAAGCTGGCATGTCTTGTGCCGCGGATGCTGATTAAGATTCTGACACTCGTGATACACGAGAGGCTGGTTCTCTGAGTAAAGGCTGCATAATCCATTCCTTACACAATGCAATTTGGGTACAGGCAGACGCACTCAAGCAAAGACTGCAGCTCTGAGTAATCGGAACAGTTGCTTTGCAGGTTATGTGAAGGACGTTTCCAGAACAACATATGGATAATTCTGCTGAAATCCTCACCACATAAAATCTGCAGCGTTCTCTGACACTACATAGACCGAATAAAATAATTGTACTCAGTGTGTGTGTGTGTCACATGTAGGGGGTCTATATGGCCAGAATCCCCCTTAAAGAGATGAAACAAATAAGATTAAAAAAATCTGGCTTATTTCTTGCCATTCAAATATCTCTAATATAGGGGTCTGAATATAAAAGTACCTGTGGGGTATTTTAGGGGTTTGTGAATGGGGGAGTGATTTTCAGCTGCATGTCCCTGCATTACATATTAGGGACAGCCGAGAGCTGTTTTTCAGGTGTCCCTATTTCAAATGCGAGCCCTCTCAGAATATTTTTATGACTGGGTGATTACGCCATTCGATTCATACTCACCCATTCACTTTCGGAAGCGCCGCCTAAGCATAAGCAATTGATATCCCAGCCAGTCTGGAACCTTTCGAAATAGGGCCGTTTGCCATGGGGACCCACACTCGATCTTCCGGTATTATGGCCTGCTTTGGGACGGACCATCTTGTGGCAATTGAATGGTGAATCCATTTTCAACAGTGGTATAGTATATAAAGTATATGTGGGGTGTATAAGGGGTCTAGGAATGACACATACTATAAAATATGTGGACTAAATAAGGGGTCTGAAAATAGAACTCTGTTCTGGATATATTATCAGACCCCTAATATACCCCACATGTACTTTATATGGGTGTGGGACTCCACTGAGAACATATTTCAAAAGGGCTGTTCTCTCCCAGCCAATTACAAACAGGCAAAGCAATCGATCCCCAGAGCACATAAGACAGTGTTCCGAATGGTATAAATTTACCCCAACCCTTTCCCTGATCCTTACCCTAACCCCCCCTTCCATGACCCTAACCCTCCCTTCCCCCGCAGCCTAACCCTAAGACTCCCCTTCATGTAGCCTTACCCTAAGACTCCCCTCCCCATAGCCTAAACCTAGACTCCCCTACCCACGGGCTGAACCTAACCCTAAACCTCCCCTTCAAAGACCCTAGCCCTCCTTTCCCGAGTCTAACCCCAACCCTCCCTTCTCAGCGCCTAAGCCTAACCCTAAAAGTCCCCGGAGTTACTCACCTCTTCGGTGGGGTCTGCGGCTGGCGGCAGGTTCCGAATAGAAATGTTGAAATATGCTGGTCGGCATAATTACCCCTTCAAAAGAAAATTGTAAAATGGCTGTTTTTCGATTTAGAGACCGCTGAAAATGAGCTCTTGGCTGTCTCTATTTCTAAAACAGCCATTTCTTGGCTGAGACTGACAACGACTTTAAAAATTGTGCCCCACATGAATCCCAGTTATTGGAACCCCCCATTTAAAATTCCTGTGTCTACCACTGGTGTGAAATATTGAAACAAAATAATATATGTCAGTGTGAGGAGGAGTAGAAATGATAACTGTGCTAGATCCAACAGGACGTATCAGTCACAAGGATGACGCATTTGGACAAGATAAAAGAGAATGATGTTGGTGATTATATCCAAGAAAGGCAGACACTACTGATATCACAGCATTTCTGTCATGTGCGCATTGCCATGCCTGGATAATTACCTTCCATATACAATTCCTATTCTCTGTAGCTTTCATTATGTGACAGTGTCAGTCTCTCAAACTGTTAACTGGATTTTCAAAGTAAAATGGCTCAAGCAGCTAAGACACTACTCTGGATTCCTGATGATGCAGCAAATATTTTGGATCTGATGCAGAGTTATATTTCTGGATCTGTGACCCTCCCCTTTCTGTCTGGATTCCAGTCCTTGCATACTACCGGTAGTTATTGGGTAACAAATAAATGCCCAGATCCTGACCTACGTACGCTAGCCGCTGACATAAAATCGACGATTTGTATTTACTGTGCATGTGCGCGGCAGATGTTACACCACACAACGCTGAACATACGTACCATCAGCGTCACTACAAACGCAGGGGCGGGGGCATCCATGCGACACCCATAGTGAGGATATGTAGGCGGAGGGAGGCATTTAAATTGTACAGTATGGGCCGGGTTAGGCCCTTACATACATGAAAAGTTAAGGTAGGGTTTAGGAAGCGTAAAACGGCCGTACGTACGAGTGAGGGGAGTGCATAGAAAATACACTACTGCAGGGGTTCTCAGCCCGTGGCACGCGTACCACTGGTGGCATTTGTGCCTTTGTTAGGTGGTACGCATGGGCTTCGGGTCCAGTAGCTAGGAGAGCTGCACAGGTCCGGGCAGAAGTGTGCATATTGCTTCTGCCTGCAGCTATGGAGATAGATGAAGTGGAGGAGGCTGTGTTATGCTGCAGATGCTGGAGCAGGTATGTAAGGATATAGGTGTGTGACTAGAAGGAGTAATGTGGGAAGAGAGAGATACCAGGAGGAGGGAAATATGTAATGTAGGCAGAGGGATATAACAGAAGGGGGTAATGTGCAATATGTAGTGTAGAGAGGGATATAACAGAAGGGGGTAATGTGCAATATGTAGTGTAGAGAGGGATATAACAAAAGGGAGCAATGTGCAATATGTAGTGTAGAGAGGGATATAACAGAAGGGGGTAATGTGCAATATGTAGTGTACAGAGGGATATAACAGAAGGGGGTAATGTGCAATATGTAGTGTACAGAGGGATATAACAGAAGGGGGTAATGTGCAATATGTAGTGTACAGAGGGATATAACAGAAGGGGGTAATGTGCAATATGTAGTGTACAGAGGGATATAACAGAAGGGGGTAATGTGCAATATGTAGTGTACAGAGGGATATAACAGAAGGGGGTAATGTGCAATATGTAGTGTACAGAGGGATATAACAGAAGGGGGTAATGTGCAATATGTAGTGTACAGAGGGATATAACAGAAGGGGGTAATGTGCAATATGTAGTGTACAGAGGGATATAACAGAAGGGGGTAATGTGCAATATGTAGTGTACAGAGGGATATAACAGAAGGGGGTAATGTGCAATATGTAGTGTACAGAGGGATATAACAGAAGGGGGTAATGTGCAATATGTAGTGTACAGAGGGATATAACAGAAGGGGGTAATGTGCAATATGTAGTGTACAGAGGGATATAACAGAAGGGGGTAATGTGCAATATGTAGTGTACAGAGGGATATAACAGAAGGGGGTAATGTGCAATATGTAGTGTACAGAGGGATATAACAGAAGGGGGTAATGTGCAATATGTAGTGTACAGAGGGATATAACAGAAGGGGGTAATGTGCAATATGTAGTGTACAGAGGGATATAACAGAAGGGGGTAATGTGCAATATGTAGTGTAGAGAGGGATATAACAGAAGGGGGTAATGTGCAATATGTAGTGTAGAGAGGGATATAACAGACGGGGGTAATGTGCAATATGTAGTGTAGAGAGGGATATAACAGAAGAGGGTAATGTGCAATATGTGGTATAGAGAGGGATATAGCAGAAGGGGGTAAAGGTGTATTATGTAGTGTGGAGAGGGATATAACAAAAAGAGGGAAGGGGGTATAACAGAAGGGGTTGAGGTGCAATATGTAGTGTGAAAAAGCATATAACAGAAGGGGGTAAGTGGAGTGGGATATAGCAAAAGGAGGTGTAGTTGTAATGTATAATTTGTGTAGTAAATGTGTGATATGGAGAGAGTAATATAACAGAAGGGGAGTATTTATAATGTGTGGAGAGGGATATAAGGGCGGTGTAATATGTAGTGTGTGTTGAGGGATATAACAGATGGAGTGAAATGTGTAATATATGATGCGAGGAGAAGTGTAATATATAATATGGGGAGAGGGATGTAATAAAATTAAATAATACTGCTTTTGGATTCAATAAATTATTTTTGCAAAGTGGTACTTCACCTGTTTCCTTAGCAGGTAAGTGGCACTCACCAAAAGAAGGTTGAGAACCCCTGCACTAGCGTAAATACGCTACGCGATGAAACGTAAGAAGCGCTTAGGTCTGGGTCTACCCCAAAGTGTTGAAAAACAAAATGAATTAGAAATTGTCTGAGAAATGCTCTTGCTGCCAATTACAGTCAGAATCTGGAACGCTGGATTATGGAATTTGGTTACCTTAATGTAAACTTTATTCAGCGATGTTCACTTTATCTAGAATTACTGCAATCCTTGGTGTTCCTGGGGGTGGGTGCAGCTTGATGATGAAAATCCCTAATAACACGGGATTACAGTGATGAGAGGGACTTGCAGGAGAATTCTGGATTTCTCCCGGACATTCCTGGAGAGTTGGAAACCCTGAAATAGAGTTTTATAGAATTTTACACAGTGATTTACAATTTCCAAGCAACCATTCACATCACTCCCTGCCCCTGCCTTACAGCCTAAATTTCCTAACACACTAGGTTTATATTTAATCAGTACTTTAAAATTAACCTACTATTCCATTTTTGGAATGTGGGAGGAAACCAAAGCACCCAGAGGAAACCCATGCAGACACAGGGAGAACACAGAAACTCCACACAGATAAGGTCTTGCCCTGGAATTCAATTCACGACCTGCGCTGTTATGCAGATGTGCTAACCACTGAGCAACATGAAACTTCCATTCTGGGTTTAGGCCAGGCATAGGCAGCCTGTGACGCCTTGGATTTTATGTAAGTCCTAATTGTTCTGGTAGTTGTCATTTTATAACACCTGGGGTCAGATTTACTAAGCTGCAGGAAAGAAAAAGCGGAGATGTTGTCCATAGCAAGCAATCAGATTCTATCTGACGGAAGCTAGATTTTGATTGGTTGCTATGGGCAACATCTCCAACGCGAATGCCACGTTTTGATTGCGACGGTAAGTGCGTAAATTTTTATAAAGGATTTCAATTCTAATTGTCAGCAGCATAGAGTTCTGTGAGTGCAGAGTGGGCAGCGGCCATGGGCCCCCTTCTCCAACGGGCCCTTTATCAGCTGACTCCAATGGTGTTGTTTCTATGTTCAATTAATATTCTCACTGCTATTGTTCTCCATGTCACTCACGCTATATAAGAGAATGGCATTTCTCAAGCCATGTTATTTCTGGAATAGACATGTCCTATAGCATATTAGCATGTCCCTAGGGCATTGCTGCTCACTGCAGGATGTAATTGAATATGGCCCTAATGGCTGGGGAATACTTGATATTTAGAGTGGAATTACAAGAATAACTGGACACCAGTGGCTCTATTTACAAAGCCCATTTCCCTTCAGTTTGAAGCAATAATGGCCCAGATTCACATGAATATGGGCGTTATCTCATGAGAATAAAGGGAATCAGATTTACAAACCACAGGTCTCTATGGAAAACCGCTGTTTCCAGGGCGATCCATGTAAATTTTGCTTCTCCCTGCCCTCTTTTCTCAGCACTGTCCTGGCTCTCTCCTTCGAAAGAGTGCAATCAGTTAACCCTGTCAGCACTTAAGTGGCAGCAGGTTAACTGTCGGCGCTCGCAACCTCACACTCATAACCAATACCCATTAGTAACACTGGGGTAGATTCAGAACTATGTTTGCCGTACATTTATTCGCAAAGCGTATTTTCGTGCACGTAAGTTCTATACACTCCCCTAGGCACACCCCTTGAACGTACGTATTTTGTCAAGATACGCTTTCCAAACCCCACCTTAACTTTTGCTAACGTAACCGCAGTGATCCGCTCACATACGTATGGGCAACACGTATTTATGCAGCTAAGCACGCCCATACGGTACACTTTAAATACAAACCCTCACCTACTTAACGTATTTCAGACGTTATTTGGACTCCCGTAAAATTGGCACGCCCACACATAAGTATTTAAGTGACACTTACGTGAATGGCCCATACGTTCACAATTACGCTATGTTACTGTGCGTATTTTCTATGGTGCGCATGCGCAGTACTTACCAAAAGGCGAATTTACGTCTCCGCCACGCGTAAATTCGCTCATAAGCGTTGTTCTGGATATGGCCCACTTTTAGTATACTAAACCAGCTTTAGGATATTGATCTTTTCTGTGCTGTCCTGAATAGGCGGTGCCTCAATATATATGATGAAAACTTGTGTAATGATAACCAAAATATGTTACTCCCACATGTTGGTTACACAAAATTAATCATTTGTATCAATTCCAACAGTTTTAGCTAATCATTTTGAAGAGCTTTGTTGAACTAATCCCAAGCACACATTTGAAACAGGTATATCCTTGACTTGGACTGCTTTGATAAAGAATCCCACGATTCGAAACGCGTTGGTTTTATAGTCAAAGGATTTATAGCCAAGTACACATTTTAGTATCGCTTTGCGATATTGTGTTCCGGGACTTTACACCTTGAGCCTCGAGTAAGCCAACTGTTTTACTCACACGCTCTGTATTTTAATGTTTTGATTCTGTATTTTACTAATTCAGTGTATTTTGAGTAATAAAGTTATTGGTTTTGAATTAAATTAATTCCTTAAATCCTTATTTTTGTTTTCTTTCATTTTGCAAACTAT
The DNA here is from genome assembly GCA_011038615.1 of Limnodynastes dumerilii. Lineage (NCBI taxonomy): Eukaryota > Metazoa > Chordata > Amphibia > Anura > Limnodynastidae > Limnodynastes > Limnodynastes dumerilii. The sequence continues at coordinate 456,430 of WWET01000200.1, read as the reverse complement.
TGGATAAAACAAAAGATTTACAAGGTAATGGTCCATTGTTGAGAATAGGAGTTTATCCCTTCCAGGGCCTCATTCCACATTACGAACGACAGCATAGGGATTGCGGCTTACTGTCTTGAGTATATTCTTCATATGAACTTCCTACTTGGCTCCTTTATAAGTATCACAATGTTCTCCCTGCCATATCATATATCTTAGAAGGAGAGGTGATAGGGACACCCTGTTACTGCAACATGAGGCAAGACTCATATATGAGTTAAATACACTAGCCCCAGTAGGACTTAATGAGGATCTCAATATGTCATGTTTTTCATAAATTTTTTGTACATTTTTTATTGTTCTATATCTGTTTGACTGTGCTCTGCCTTTACTCGACTGTTCTTAGCGTTGTGGTTAACATAGAAAAATAGAAAGTGATGGCAGATAACATGGCCCATCTAGTCTGCCCATTTGTTAATTCAAAACCATACTGACCCTAGACCCTATTTACCCTCAATTTGGTTTACAATTTAGGATACCCTTATATTTATCCCAAGCATGTTTAAATTGTTCTACTACATTGGCCTCAATCACCTCAGATGGGAGGCTATTCCACTTATCTATCACCCTTTCAGTGTTCTATTACACCTTTTCTTTTGAAAAATGCTCCCTCCTCTAGCTGGTTACCACCCTTGATGTATTTGAAAGCTGCTATCATGTCCCCCCTCTCCATTCTCTGCTCCAAGCTATACATGTTTAGTTCCTCTAGCCTTTCTTGGTATGATTTGTTACAAAGGCCATGGACCATTTTAGTTGCTCTTCTTTGCACAGTCTCTAATGTATTTATGTCTTTCTGGAGATATGGCCTCCAGAACTGAACACAGTATTTGAGGGCGTAGCGTACCAATGATTTATAAAGGGTTCATTGCTTTGTTACATTGATTGGCTACCTTCAAGTTACTGGAAATAATGACTCCTAGATCCCTTTCCTCCTCGGTAGATTCTACTGTAATGCCATTAAGGAAATATTGAGCCTTTGGGTTTTTATGTCCTAAGTGCATGATTTTGCATTTTTTGGCATTAAACTGCAGTTGCCACACTCTTGACCATTCCTCCAGTCTACCTAGATCATCCCTCATTTTCTGTAACCCACCTGGCGTGTCTACCTGGTTACATATCTTGGTGTCATCTGCAAAAAGGCATATTTTCCCCTCAATACCACAGGCAATATCACCTATAAAGATATTAAATAGCACTGGTCCAAGTACAGAACCCTGGGGTACTCCACTGGTTACCTTACCATCCCCAGAAGAGATTCCATTTACTACAACCCTTTGTTGTCTATCCTGTAACCAAGATTGTATCCATGCAACTATCTTTAAGTCCAACCCTAAAGTTTCCAGCTTATTTAACAGTCTTCGATGTGGCACAGTGTCAAAAGCATTGCTAAAATCTAGATAAGCTATGTCTATAGCGCCCCCTTTATCTAATACTTTACTGACCCAGTCAAAAAATTCAATAAGATTTGTTTGACATGATCTTCCCCCTGTGAATCCATGCTGCTTGGGATCCTGTAAGTTACTTGATTTAAGATACTGTACAATTTGTTCCTATAACAGTTTTTCCATCAATTTCCCTACTACTGATGTTAGACTCACTGGTCGGTAGTTTGATGCTTCTTCTCTACTTCCACTTTTATGCAGAGGGACAACATTTGCTATTTTCCAGTCCTCTGGAATTACCCCAGTTATTAATGACTAATTGAATAATTAATTTAATGGTTTTGCCAGCACCCCTCTAAGCTCTTTTAGTATCCTCGGAAGTATCCAATCTGGTCCCATTGATTTGATTTGTCCACTTTCAATTTTGAAATATTGAACAGAAATACTTGTTAAGATGATCTGCCATAGCCCTTTCATTCTCAATAAAAATTCCACTTTCTGTTTTGAGCCTTACGATACCCTCCTTTGTTTTTCGCCTTTCATTTATATACCTAAAAAAGCTTTTGTCCCGTTTTTGTACCAAGTGGTCCAGTTTTTCTTCAGTTTGTGCCTTTGCTGCTCTGATAACCTTTTTAGCCTCCTTCTGCTTTGTAAAATATACCTCCCTGTCATCATTACTCTGAGATTGCTTATAATTGCGAAAGGCCATCTTTCCGGTTGCCAGGCAATGTCGTCTTTGACGCATGCGTTTCACTGATGCGTTCCACGGGTTGGCACCGAGTGACTGACGTCGCTGACGTTTGACCAGTGACATACTGGCCGGAACTGTGTGCCGTCTGAGCGGCTAGTGCAGGACCACCACGCTGGACCAGCTGGAGAGGGGTGTGCACAGGTAAGTGTTTTAAATGGAGATTCTTGAGTTTGTATTTTCATTTTCCAGATTGGTTACCTATGTGAAACATACTGTTCCGTGCTTTTCCCTGATAAAGGGGCCTGATGGCTCTGAAACGATCGTCGGATCAAATAGCACATTTACTACCTCTGGACTGAACTGGGCTGTATCTAGGGTTGGAGTAGCAAGTATCATGACTGCACTTTAAATAGTTTTTCCTATTTTTTGATGCCTGGCAGCCGATTACATTACCCCTATGGGTCTCCTCTTGTTTTTAATGATCACTTATTGATTTGCACATACTACACGTTGGATATGGATGTTGTTTGTCTAACTAATACTGTGAATTGCTGTATATGGTGCCAACTTTTTTGTATAAATAAATAGAGATGTTTTTTGGCATAACAAGTTTTAGGAGTGCTGGCTTTCTACAGGGAATAGTTTTCTATTTTACATATCTGCCGATGCACCCGCTTTTTGTATCAGAATAATAGTGTGCTTGTCACAATACTGGCGCTTGTCTGTGATAGATATAGATATAGATAGATATAGATATAGATATATATATATAGTATATAGAGAATATATATATATATATATATATATATATATATAGTATATATAGAACTGTGAGTTGTATAATATTGGACAAAAGAGACTTTTTTTTATATACACATATCTCACGTATGCACATTGGTTAGATCCAGACTTAGTGGTTGTTATGTTTCATCGAGTAGCGTATATTCTATGCACTCCCCACACTTGTACATACTTTGGTCATCATTAACCCTAACTTTTCAAAGCGTAAGTACTGACGTACGTAATGGATTCACGTACGTAACGGCCAAACCCAGCCCATCCTGTACAATTTAAATGCCTCCCTCCGTAACTACGGGTGTCGTATGGATGCCCCCGCCCCTTCTTCGTAGTTACGCTGATGGCGCGTACGTTCAGCGTCACATGGCATAACATCTGCCGGGCGCATGCGCAGTAAATACAAATAGGCGATTTGACAAATAGCGGCTAGCGTAAAAAACGCTAGCGTGCATAGCTCAGGATCACTGCGGATAGCTATGAACTTTGCTGCTGCTAAATCATCTAATTCTAATGCATCTGAAAAAACTGATATAATAACTTGTAATTATTATATGCACTTTTATTTATTTATTTATTTATTTTTAATTGTTGTTTACTAGATTGTGGTTTTAGGTATATACTTTTCACATTCTATTAATTGTGGTGTTTAGCCAATACATTTTTATGAATGAATTGTTGAACAGGATTTAGATTATTTTTGACTTGGTTTTAGATTTTGTACTTTATTGTGATCTTAGAATTTAGATAAGATCCAGAGTCTACACTCTGTCTGTTTATATCTATTTCTATTGTTTAGTCAAGAGTGAAGTGGCACCTTTACTGGGTGTTATTGGCAGCTAAATAGAAAGCGCCTTGAGGTTACTTTTGTACACCAAGCACACATTTGCCTAACCCTGTTTACAGATGAATAAACCGCTGCCACTGCGTTCTGTGCTTGCTTCACTTTATTGTATTTTTGTGATATTTTTATAGTCATATTGTATATAATGTATACTATGCTGTTCATCACTACCCTGTATGTCTGTACTGTATTTTGTTGTATTTTGCATTGCGCTGCGGACACCTCGTGGCACATTATAAATAAACGATAATAATAATATTACATTTAAAAAGTAAAAGAGGAACTCAGGTTCCTATAGCCAGATGGCACATCTGACACCAAATTCATTTTGACTCACAGTTAAGAGACTCTGTCTATTTTGGTAAAGCTCATTTTCCTTCCAATGGGAGTTTGAAGAACTGTTTTGAAGTATTTCAAGTCCTGTCATATTCTTCAGGCCATGAAATCTATCAACATCAGTCTTCGATAATGCACATCTCAGACATAATACCGCTATGTTTCATCATTTTGGCAGTGACACTTGATCTAGCACTTAGGAGTCATCCCTTTCTCCCCAAAGGAAATAAACAGCCAAAAGAAAGCTATTAGAGCATGAACAACACCATTTTTTTTTCTAAGTCCCCATACTCAACTTTCAGAAGCAAGCATCAATGATCTTCTGCAAGACGTCCAACTGATTATTTATTTATAAAGCAACGATTTGTAAAACTGAATCCTAGGAAGAGTTATTTAAGGATAATTTTCATGGATGCACATTGCATCTTTCTGAGTCACAAATGACTTTTTTATTTTCATTCTACTCAATAAATATTATTTAGTTTTTTTTTTCTTTCGATTTTAGAGTGGTTCTCTTTGATCCTTAACTAGATTTATTGAATTGGCCTTATGGGGCCCCGGTAATAAATCCAAAGTTCCTGCTCAAAAGATTCAAAGGGATTTCCACTCATTACCCCCATCATCCATATCAGACGCAGGATTTTGAAAGGGGGGTTTCAAATATGTGTAATACATGTGGGGTATATTAGCATAGCTCCCAACATTTTTCCCCCACTGTGAGCGTGTGTGTTAGAGAATTAGACTGTAATGAGGTTGAAGTACTGTTTAAAATTGTAAAGAGCTAATTAATATGATGTTAAAAAAACATATGTAAAATGATAATACTGATAATATGGTTGTACTATCTGACTGCCAAAATATCTAAGACATCCATTAACGTTCTCTGTGAAAGCAGGAAGTTTATAATGTAGATTTAAAAATAATACAAATAAAATAAATCTACATTTAGGAATTGCGTTGTTATTGGGGTAGATCCGGAACTATGTGTGCCGTACGTTTATTCGCGGAGCGTATTTTCGTGCACGTAAGTTCGCTACATTCCCCTCGGCACACCCCTTGAACGGACGTATTTTGCCAAGATATGCTTCCCAAACCCTACCTTAACTTTTTCACACGTAACCGCTGTCATACGCACACGTACGTATGGGCTGAACGAATTTACGCAGCTAAGCACGCCCATACTGTACACTTTAAATACAAACCCCCGCCTACTTCACATATTTCAGACGTATTTTGGAGTAACGTAAATTTGGCACGCCCACACGTAAGTATTTACGTGACACATACGTGAATGGCCCATACGTTCACAATTACGCTACGTGAATGTGCGTATTTTCTATGGTGCGCATGTGCAGTGCATTCTAAACAGCGATTTTACGTCTCCGCCACGCGGAAATTCGCTTCCAAGCGTTGTTCTGGATCAGGCCCATTGGGGTAGATCCAGAACAACGTGTGTGCGTACGTATTTTAGCGGTGCGTATTTTCGTACATGTAAGGTCAATACACTCCCCACGGCACACCCCTTGCACGGACATATTTTCACAAATTACGCGACCCAAACCCTACCTTAACTTTTCCTAACGTAACAGAATACGTCTGCTAACGGGCGTACAGACTACGCGAACGTACGCAGCTTAGCACGCCCATACTGTACACTTTAAATACCACCCCCCGCCTACTTCACGTAAAACACACATATTGTTGACTAACGTAAATTTGGCACGCCCACAAGTATTTACGTTAGCAATACGTGAAATCTCCATACGTTTGAAAATACGCTACGTGAATGTGCGTATTTTCTGCGGTGCGCAAATCTGCGAATTTACGTGTCCGCCACACGTAAATTCGCGGAAATGCGTAGTTCAGGATCTGCCCCTTTGTCTGTAACAAGTCCTGTTTTTGATATTTTTAAGAAATTTATAATTTACTTCTTTTACACATTAAAATAGTAATTTTATTTTGCAGGAACAGATGTAATAGCTATAATAGTATACAATGCATTAGTGGAGCACATTACACAATGGACCAGGGCTTGTGTCAGTGAATAAACACTGTTGAATATGTTGTGACACATTTGTCATCCTCACCTGCTTTCCTATTGCAGCACAGGCCAGGACCATCATCCTCCATGACAGTCTACCCCACACGGGTGCCAGGCCACGCCCCTTTCACGTGGCCTGCACATTTTAAAACATTTTTCTTCAGTTTTCAATCTGGGGGTTTCTGGGCAACCAGAAACCCCCCCTGGGTGCGCCACTGCATATACCTCTGCATTCACTATTAAACCACTTCCACTCAATGGACCAGTGAGAGACAGGACCCCCCTTATTGTCCCACTGAGGTTGAGAAATACTTTGTTCAGTTTTTTCTCCTGATGATTATCACCTGTTCCCCATGATGCTGGCTGAGTTTAAAAAAAAGTGAGCCTTACCCTTGCCCTAACCCTTCACTTCCCGTAGATTTAACCATCCCTGTTCCGCAGCCTAACCTAACCACCTATGCCCCATAGCTTAACCCTAACCGTCCATTTCCAGCTGCCTCACCCCAACCTTTCCATTAAGCCCTAACTTTAACTTTATACATAATATAACAAGAGTGAATAGGGTCACAGTAGAGCGCTAAGGATCCCTTACGCAGCCTTTACTTTTACCTCTAAAAACGGTATTAATGTTTTCACATAGAGTTATTTGGGTATATGAGGCAAGTATTAGCGCTGAGATCCTACCAGTTTATATTCTATACACAGTGCAGCAATATTTCTGAACTTCACAGTGAATATGCAATGTCAGTCAAAGTACTGAACAAAACAAAGTAGGTGTCCAAATCCTTAATTAGTAACAAGGTAAATAGGACGTGCAAATTGCAACAGTCTTGCAGATTAGCAGGGAAAACACCGTTCAGCTATATCCCTGTATTTGACAGTAAATGTCCAATGTCAATCTGAGTGTTTTGAGAAACAAAGTTTGTGGTCTAAATTCTTACTTGCTTATACCGATAAGCGGAGAATAGGTAAATGACAACAGTCTTACAGTTTTAGACGGGAGGTTGCGGATATTCTCCTCACCGATCTGTAGTGTCTTAAAGGGTAGTCTAAGGCGGGCAGCATGGGTCTCCGTTTAGCAGCAAGGCGGCAGCCGTTGTTTCTCCGATCTGCAGCTGGGCTCCACAATCAGCAGGGATGATGCACAGTGTCTCTTACAGCGGGGAGCCTCGATTCCAGCACCGATCTCCCAAGGAGGGGAAAAGAGACACAGATGGTATAATAAAGTTGATACAATCTTTAATTGGATAGGTACAAAGGTACTCACAAGTAAACTTCTTTAAATAGGCATATAAAGGTATCTTTTAGCTATTCTCCAACTGTCTCAGGTATGCAGCTTATAAATGGTGACAGAAGGAGTATATTCAGCTCACAATAGCGTATCAGACGAAACTGTACAAAGATCTCAGATTATACAGAACCATCCACTATCTTACAAAATAAGTTCATAGAGAAGGGATACAAAGTGGAAAATTTTGAAAACATTAGAGAAAAAGTAAAAACAACTGAGAGACAACTCTTTCTATCTCCAATACGAAAAAAAACAGGCACCAACTGAAACTTACCAAATGGCATTCACCACACAATATACTGCAAAACACAGAACACTAGAACATATTATTAACAAGAATTGGAACATCTTGATCCAAGATCCTGAATTAAAAGGTCTCATCCCAAATAAACCCAAATTTATCTATACGAGGGCAAAAAGATTTGGGAACCACCTTTTTCTCATAGTGCTTATCGTGTTTTAAATCACCCAGATCAACAAATCTTATCAAAAGGTTTTTTTTTAGATGTGGGCAGTGCGCTATGTGCAGAACTCATATGGCCCAACCTAGTAAAACCACGTTTTTTAAATCAACACAAAATGATCAAATACACAGCATCAATCATTTTATTACATGTAACACAAAAAATTTAGTTTATATGATTGAGTACTCGTGCGGCAAACACCTATATAGGCAGAACCAGCAGACCCTTAAAAACCAGATGGGCGGAACATCTGAATAATATAAAAAAGGGTTTTCTTAAACACAACCTTTCCGCCCATGTTAAAAGTACACATTCCTGC
>WWET01000200.1:414622-436963 GCA_011038615.1 Limnodynastes dumerilii | reverse complement strand
TCTGTTTGCAGAGCGTGAGGCTGCGCAGTGCACTGTTGGGAATGGAAGACTGCTGGAGACTGTCACTGTTTGTACAGAAATAGGTGGCACTGGGTGCATTGGGTGCAGGGTGAGTGCCACGAGCGGCCCCCTTGTCTGCGGGGGCCTGTGTGCACTGCACACTCTGCACCCATGGTAGATACGCCACTGAGTAAAGTTAAGGTGGGGTTCTGGACACTTAAGTAAGTAGTGACAGGGGCGCACACTCCTTTTCTCCGTGCTTTATTACAGAGCTCTGTGTGTACGTAAGTCCCATGGAGATCTGAATGAAGGCCATCGCCACACCAGAACTCATACTGGGGTAGATCCTGAACTAAGTTTTGTATGTACTGGGCATGAGCGCTGCAGATGTTACGCCACGTAACTCTGAACGTATGTACCAACATCGTATCAACAGCGAACAAAGGGGCGTGACATCCATACGGCACCCGTAATTACGATTTCGGAGGCAGGTGAGGCATTTAAATCATACAGTATGGGCGTGCTTAGGCATGTACGCACGTGTAGCAAGTACGTAAGTCAGTACTTACGCAGCATAAAGTTAAAGTCGGTAAACGTAAAACGGCCAAAGTACATATGAGCGAGGGGAGTGCATATTAAATTCGCTAGCGTAAATTCGCTACGTCTTGAAACGTAATGGAAACGTAGCTCTGGATCTGGCCACTGTAACTACTGAAATGAAAGGATGGCACTGCACATTTACCAGAGTTGCCAACTGTTCTGGAATATCCAGGAGACTCCCGAAATTCAGGCTGTTCTCCCAGTATCTCGGGAGAGCCGGCAAATCTCCCGCATGACAGACACGCTTTAGCAGCGGGCTGGTGCGCAGGGAAGAAGTTCCCGGCGCATTGGCTGGCTACTAAATAGCTCTGAACAGCACGTATCGGAGGTAGGATACCGCCGATAGCTGCTGCTACAGAGCTAGGTAAGTATCGGTGGGCCTCCATCAGGTTCGGGCCCGGGACAGTAGTCCCAGCTGTCCCCCTCCTGATGGCAGCCCTGATTATAGTTAGATACACACGTACGGATATATTACACGCACGCAAAGATAAGGGTGATCGAAGCACTTGTAAGTCACCATGGACCTGATCCAGACCTTCGCTAGGACGGCGGGCGTAAGCGTAAGATTGGCTCAAAAGCCGATCTGCGCATGCACCGGGCAGATGTTGACCGGCGTAGCTACAGCAACGCCTGATCAACGATTGGGCATCCGTAGGAACGCTGGAGGGGGCGTCCCCCTAGCGTCCCTACGTTAAGGTTAGTGCCAGTGGGCGGGGGGAGGTAGTATAATGAGGGTGGGAGGGCTTAGCGGTAGTACGCTCGTGTGCAAGCGTATTACCCATTGCTTACACCGGCTGAAGTTAGGGTAGCCTTTAGCCGGCATAAGCAATGGGAAATACGCCCCCACAGGGGGAGTGTCGGGGAGAGTGGACACTCCCCCTTTAGTAAGCACAGCGCATCGGCGTGGTTCTAAATCAGGCCCCATGAGCCCGTCCGTGTGAGGGGACTGTGATGGGTGTTACCTTGCTACGTCCGTACATATATTTGCTAACCTTTACCTGATGGATCTCTGAATACGGCCCCCGGTCCTAAGGGCCGGATCCACACTTGATAACGCAAGGGGACTTGCATGCGTGCACCAGATCTCCATTAAGATCCATATGATGCGGCGGACCTTGACTTCCGCATGGCAAAACCATGCAAACATGGAAAATGGGGTGACGATAAGCAGATCCATGCGGCAAAGGTAAGGTTAGGCTATGAACACGGCGGCGTCCATACGACAGAGGGGAGTGACAAGAGAGTGATATCTCACAGGGGTCCATGGAGACCGCACATATCTAATTACCCTCCTGAAAAGACAGCAAGCTGGTAAGTACCACCACCAGTTCCCCTCTAACCCAACATCCACTTACACGTTTCTACACGTTATTATAATATTGTATAAATCTAGACTCTACGCAAATGTATTTTATGTCTCTATGACTGTTAAAATGTGTGTCTGAAGAAAAAAAAATCCAGTTTTTTTCCTTAAATCATAGAATTGTATTTCCATTTCTGGCTAATTTATTCCTTCACACATACATTGTGGCCACTGCTGCTTGTTGGATGTGAATACGGGTAACTTCACACAAATGTAAAACCATATGTACCTAGCAAAGATCTGAGCGACATGAAGATGTGTGAATTGCTGAGATTCCTGTCATCAACATGCATGTCAGAGACAGATGGGACAACTCTGCAATTAACTCACCTCTGGCTCTGTTCCAGACTGTAAACTTCCCAAAGCTTTGTTTTACATTATATGAAGAGGTAACAGCAAAGACATTACATAGGCCTGATCCAGGCAATTTACACACGCGGCATGCATAAATCTGGCTGTGGGAACACACTGTGATGTTACGCATCGTAACTCTGCCCGTAACTCTGTATGATAGGGCATATCTGTACGCCAGCCGATTATATGCATTGTGGGTGGGGGGCATTTAAATTGTTCAGTATGGGCGGGGTTAGGCATTTACCTATGACAAGGCGATACGTACGACCAGATAACGCAACGAAAAGTGAAGGCAGGGTTCTGAGCACATAAGTCAACTAAGTTACGTGCGTGAGAGGAGAGTGCCAGGGGGAGTGCATTAATGTTAGAAGTGCGTAACTCGAGTACACTTGTGTACGTAATATGATCTTAAGTCTGGATCAGGGCCATTATTATCATGTATTGCTTAATGCATAATGCCTTATTTTAGGACATATCTTATGGTAATCACATAACATTTAATATGTTGAGCAATACATCATAGAAGGGACACCTATATGCAGGGCCGCCACCAAGAGTTTTGGGGCCCAGGACTATCCGCCTCCTTTGTGATGTCATCTGCGACGTCACATAAGGACTTGCTGTTAAGATTCACAGCAGGTTTATGTGCATACAGGGAACTCCTTCATACCGCTGTTCTGCAGCCTGATACAGAGTAGCGGCAGAAGGATACCCCTAATACCAGCCGCGGGAGAGATAAGGGACCGTATTCAGTATGTACGGGGATTGGTTATTACGCACGGAAGAGGGGAGTTAACTCTCCTATCATTCCCCTTTGAGGTGCGGAGGTATGGACACGGAAGTGTACTTTAGTTTACCGCACGGATCTGTCATCGTACGTATTAATCTGCCATTATCCAAATTCATCCCCTTTTACCATATTATCATGGCAAACCCTGACTCCTGGCAGTCCCCAGTTCTTTGCACTAGAGGATTCCCTTGATAAGGGTCTCTCTTGTGTCTATGAATTATTCCTGGCAGTCCCCTCCCAGGGCCATATTATCAAGGGGGCTAATGGGACCACAGTCCCAGGCCTCCATCTGAAAACAGGCCCCCCACACACAGCAGACCTCCAGGCCTCCCACTGCAGTGCATAAGGAGGAATGTCAGGGACTGACACCCTCTTCCAAAACATACTATATAGTGTGGGCCCTTGTTCATTTTTAACCCCAGGCCCACATGGCCTTCAATCCTGACCTGTCGCCTCCTGATGGCGTCCCTGTCTATAGGTAATGTGAAAGCAGAAGGCATCTTAAGAAATGTTATCTAGGACAGGGTTTGCAAACTTTCTATCTCTTTGAGGGAAGAGATAAATGCCGACATGGGGGTGGGGCTTGATTAGATGATTTATGCAAATTGCATCATTCCAAGGATGGGGTGGGGCTTGATGATCCCTACTAACACTAGGATTGAGAGACAGGGGGCAGGGCTTAAGGCTACAATTTGCATGAAATCACGGCTTCAAGTCAAGCGTGGGCGATATGTAGGGTCTTTGGTCTTGTGGGAGTCTCCCAGATATTCCAGGAGAGTCGAAACCCTGATATTGGGGTCACTAAAGACTAAAAAAGAGCTAATTTATTTGTATTTTTGCTCTCTCTCTCTCCTTCCATTGGTCCTAATGCATTACCTGTCAATTAAAAATCATAGTCCGGATTCACAGTTACGTAGTTTTCGTCTTACGTACGTTGTTTTAAGAATTGAGCTATTACGCATGCCTAGTAGCTAATTTACGCTATCTACGTACCATTTCTGTACGTAGATTGCATAAGCGCGGTCCAAAGACCACGCTTACGCAATCTACGTACAGAAATGGTACGTAGATAGCGTGAATAAGCTACTACGCATATGTAGTAGCTCAATTCTTAAAACAACGTACGTAAGACGAAAAACTACATAACTGTGAATCCGAACCCATATGTTTTATAGTAAATTGTCAATAGCGCCAAGCTGTCACATCGGTCTGACAGTCTGCTATGTACTCGCGTCATCTAGGACATGAACCTACGTGAATGATCTGCTCCGTCATAAAAACTGGAGCATTCTCTTTATATACCTTTCACAACACTTTATTTCACACTGTAAGTTTTACGGGCGTTGTAATGCTCAAGCTGCTGTAGTGTTTTCTTTAAAAAAAATAAAATAAAAATAATCTGTAGTTATCAATAAATTTCATTCCCGTTGAGGATATTCAACTGCAAGGAAGAACGGTAGGGCAGGTCAAGCGCTGTGCTTCACTGTGTTTTTATATTGCAGGCAATAAATTTCATTGACATTTAAGTAGCCATTCATTGTAATACAGAACAGAACCTAATCTCTTGAGAGTATAATAAAACCCTTTACACACATTGGGCTGGATCCAGACTTAAGTAAGTGCTTGAAATTAGTTACTCCTGGGCTAAACCATGTTGATTGCAGGGGGAGTCAAGTTAATTGTATTCTGTGCATGCAGGGATATATCTTTGAATTGCTTACTGCACACAGATACTGACCAGCTTTACTATCACACTGTTATTTAGACTTGGGATAGGAAGCATCACCTCTCAACTCTAATACTGTTTGCAACAGATGAAATATGACTCCCCTGCAATCAACATGGTTTAGCCCAGGAGTAACTAAGTTCCAGTACTTACTTAAGTCACTAAGATGCTGTCTCTACAGGTCTCTATAAATATGTTTATTATATTGTAAAATATTAGTTAGCAGATGTATGCAGTTCTCCTAATTAGAGGTAATCAATAAAAAATAACACGATAAACTGATAAAGTTTCAGCAGAATTATTGGAATAATGCTGTTGGTTTTCCGTTTTCAGTTTAAGCGATCTAACCAAGAAAGCTACTACATAAAAAGTAGAAGCAGCCATTTTGTTTTGCATCTATATTTCAATTATCATTACCCATGGAACTAATATTGCAATGTACATGACCCAGGTATATAATATGTTACTAATTTCTAGTTATTCAATATGTTTAATTCTCATAAACATTAGTGCAGGCCACACATAGAGAAAAAAAGTTAAAACTTTAAATAGAAAAATTTCCAAAAACAAAGTCATAATTTTGGGTGGAATTCCAATGTACAGTCAGGTCCATAAATATTGGGACATCGACACAATTCTCATATTTTGGGCTCTATACACCACCACAATGGATTTGAAATGAATCAAACAAGATGTGCTTTAACTGCAGACTTTCAGTTTTAATTTGAGGGTATTTACATCCAAATCAGGTGAACGGTGTAGGAATGGTTTCTATATGTGCCTCCCACTTTTTAAGGGACCAAAAGTAATGGGACAAACTAAACAATCCTAAATCAAGCTTTCACTTTTTAATACTTTGTTGCAAATCCTTTGCCGTCAATTACAGCCTGAAGTCTGGAACGCATAGACATCACCAGACGCTGGGTTTCATCCCTGGTGATGCTCTGCCAGGCCTCTACTGCAAATGTCTTCAGTTCCTGCTTGTTCTTGGGGCATTTTCCCTTCAGTTTTGTCTTCATCAAGTGAAATGCATGCTCAATCGGATTCAGGTCAGGTGATTGACTTGGCCATTGCATAACATTCCACTTTTTAGCCTTAAAAAACTCTTTGGTTGCTTTCTGAAACACTTCAGAATTCATCCTGCTGCTTTTGTCAGCAGTCACATCATCAATAAATACAAGGGAACCAGTTCCATTGGCAGCCATACATGCCCACGCCATGAAACTGCCACTACCATGCTTCACTGATGAGGTGGTATGTTTTGGATCATGAGCAGTTCCTTTCCTTCTCCATACTCTTCTCTTCCCATCACTCTGGTACAAGTTGATCTTTGTTTCATCTGTCCATAGGATGTTGTTCCAGAACTGTGATGGCTTTTTTAGATGTTGTTTGGCAAACTCTAATCTGGTCTTCCTGTTTTTGTGGCTCACCGATGGTTTACATCTTGTGGTGAACCCTCTATATTCACTCTTGTGAAGTCTTCTCTTGATTGTTGACTTTGACACATATACACCTACCCCCTAGAGAGTGTTTTTGATTGGGCCAACTGTTGTGAAAGGGTTTTTTTCACCAGGGAAAAAATTCTTCTGTCACAGTTGTTTTCTGTGGTCTTCCGGGTCTTTTGGTGTTGCTGAGCTCTCCGATGCGTTCTTTCTTTTTAAGAATGTTCCAAACAGTTGATTTGGCCACACCTAATGTTTTTGCTATCTCTCTGATGGGTTTCTTTTGATTTTTCAGCCTAATGATGGCTTGCTTCATTATTAGTGACAGCTCTTTGGATCTCATATTGAGAGTCGACAGCAACAGATTCCAAATGCAAATGTCACACCTAGAATCAACTCCAGACCTTTTACCTGCTTAATTGATGATGAAATAACGAGGGAATAGCCCAATCCGGTCCATGAAATAGCTTTTGAGTCGATTGTCCCATTACTTTTGGTCCCTTAAAAAGTGGGAGGCACATATAGAAACTGTTGTAATTCCTACACCGTTCACCTGATTTGCATGTAAATACCTTAAAATTAAATCTGAAAGTCTGCAGTTAAAGCACATCTTGTTTGTTTCATTTCAAATCAATTGTGGTGGTGTATAGAGCCAAAAATATGAGAATTTTGTCAGTGTCCCAATATTTATGGGCCTGCCTGTATATGCATTAATAGGAGAGCATACACTCAATAATAAAGCATAATAATAAAGAAATTAAAATGTAAACAAGTTGCTTATGTCACCGATCACTTCTGTTCATCAAGAAATTTAATTGGCTAATTTCTACAATATCTTAGACAAATACTCTATAACCCAGGAAACATCTAGACAGGGATGGAACTAGGCACCACTAGGTCTTAAAAATGATTTGGAGGGGGTGATGCCACTATCCTGTCTGTAGTTTTCATTCTATTCTCAGAAGCGTTCTATTGTGTATAGGGTTACAGCAGAGTGGCAGTCCCCTCCTGGAGCAATGTATCCTCCATACTGTAGGTCAAGGATATGCAGACACCTTGAGGCTCCCCTTACGACCTGGCTCCAAAGCAGCTAGCAGCTGCACTCTATACACCAATGGTAGTTACACCACTGCATCTGGAAGTCAATTTGGAGGGTGCTTGAATTAACCTTGCTGTGTTCTTAGTCATCTCGTATAAGTTCAGCATTTCAAATACAGGCATAAGCTGGCCATAAACTAGAGCGATTATCGGCCCGGTCACCCAATTATCGGGTGATTGGGCAAATAATCGAGGTAGTTAGTCGCCAGGATCAATTTTGCAAACAAAAAATAAATGTCCCAGAATGTCCCCCTCTGGTGCGATTATTTGGTCTTTTACATGTATATGTATTTTAATTGAGCCATCTGAAAGGCTCTCTATGCTTTAACGGTGCTGCTGCAGATCTATGGCTTCAAATGTCTCTACTACTCCTTGCAGTAGCGGCTGCGGCAGATCTATGTACTATGCTGCTCTGACAGCTTTGAGGGTATACTTCAAAGTTGTCAGAGCAGCATAGTACATAGAGTGGTAGAGAGACCTGGCTTCCCCACTTCTACTAGGATTATCGGTCCCAGCAGGAGAGGTGTATGGTGGCAAAAACGTAACATTTCCCTAGCAGGAAATCATCCCAATTATCAGGCCACTCCCTGCTGCCAAAGATCATCAGTGGCAAGCGCAAGATTTTGAAAGGGGGGTTTCCAAAATGTGTAATACATGTGGGGTATACTAGCATATCTCCCAACATTTTGGAGCTCAAAAACAGGACAAATAAGCTCCGTCCCGTTCCCACCCCCACTGTCATACCGCACGATGCAAAAATTACCCCTAGCCTGTGAGCGTGTGTGTTAGGTAATTAGACTGTAATGCAGCAGAGGTTGAAGTACTGTTTAAAATTGTAAAGGATTACAATTGTAATTAAGATGATGTTAAAAAAAATATGTAAAATGATAATACTGATAATATGGTCGCACTATCTGACTGCCAAAATATCTGAGACATCCATTAACGTTCTTTGTGAAAGCAGGAAGTTTATAATGTAGATTTAAAAAGAATGGGGTAGATCCAGAACTACGTCTGCCGTACGTTTACTCGCGTAGCGTATTTTCGTGTGCGTATATTCTATACACTCCCCTCGGCACACCCCTTGAACGTACGTATTTTGTCAAGATACGCTTTCCAAACCCTACCTTAACTTTTGCCAAGGTAACCGCAGTGATACGCACACGTACGTATGGGCAACACGTATTTACGCAGCTAAGCACGCCCATACTGTACACTTTAAATACAAACCCCCGCCTACTTAACGTATTTCAGACGTATTTTGGACTCACGTAAAATTGGCACGCCCACACGTAAGTATTTACGTGACACATACGTGAATGGCCCATACGTTCACAATTACGCTACGTTACTGAGCGTATTTTCTATGGCGCACATGCGCAGTACTTACCAAAAGGCAATTTTACGTCTCCACCACGCGTAAATTCGCTCACAAGCGTTGTTCTGGATCTGGGCCATTATCCTAGTGACCGCTATACCATACAGACATTATCCTAGTGACCGCTATACCATACAGACATTATCCTAGTGACCGCTATACCATACAGGACACCATATAATACAGATTGCATCCTTCTGACCACTGTACAATAAATTCAACATTCTTGTAACCACAATACAGTTAAAAAAGGCCTCCTTGGAAAACAGAAAAAATTTGTAACCACAATACAAAAGAATCGCAGCCTTGTAAGCACTTAGTTATCCAGTTTGTGTGTGTGTACAGCA
Organism: Limnodynastes dumerilii; assembly: GCA_011038615.1. Lineage (NCBI taxonomy): Eukaryota > Metazoa > Chordata > Amphibia > Anura > Limnodynastidae > Limnodynastes > Limnodynastes dumerilii. The sequence goes on along the minus strand of WWET01000200.1, from coordinate 427,865 downwards.
TATATATATACATTCAAGCTCTCCCCCTTGCATGTATTCAGTCTTCCAATATTTTCCTTCATGTCTCTCCAGCACCCCATCATGTGTCTACAACCCCCCTATTATCCCTATCATGTGTGTCCAGCTCCCAGTCTTCCCATCATGTATTCAGCCCCCTCCAGTATACCCATCTTGTCTCTCCAGCCCCCAAGTATTACCATCATGTCTTTCCAGCCCCCTTCAGTACCGTCATGGTATGGCTCCAGCCCCTCAGTATTCCCATTATGTGTCTCCAGCCCCCCCTATTATCCCCATTATGTGCCTACAGCCCCCAGTATCTCCCATCATGTGTTTCAAGCCCCCAGTATTCCCCTTCATGTGCATCCACCCCTCCAGCATCCCCATCATGTGTTTCCAGTCCCCTAGTATCCCCATCATGTCTCTGCAGCCCCCAGTATCCCCATCATATCTCCACAGCCTCTCCTCTTTTGCTTTACTTACCTTTGTTTCTTTCTTCCCTTCCTCCACATTGCTCTCTCTCTCTGCCTCCTTTATGTCCATACAGGAATCTCCTGTATAAGCTAGTCTGCGCCGCATCCACCCGCTTACCGCATCATGCCGGCCCTGTCCCTGTCTATTAATGCTGTGATCCATAGTGTTATTAAGGATGGGGTAAGGCTTAATGTCACAAATTACACAATCAAGTCCCGCTTATCCCTTTTTAACGCTATGCATCACAGAATTGATAGACAGGTTTGCATTAAATCACATCATCAACCCAAATGCAGGATATTTGTTGGACATTCCCGAAAGTGTCAGATACTATGGGCCTCATTTACTAAAGTTGGTTTTGGCTGACGATTATTAATCAGCACCCATCGCCGCAATTTTGCCGCGATCTTTTAATAATAATTGCGGCATTCACTAAGGGGCACTTTTGGATGTCCCTATTTTGGAAATCAGAATTTCTAAGCGGGGACTGACAACCGGAATAGAAGTGAGGATTGACAGGGGACGGGGCTTCAGGACACTAATTAGTGATTGACATTAAGCCCGGCCTCCATATTTGCATCAATTTCTTCCCTCCGAGATCTCCCGTAGGGAAGAATAGAAAGTTGGCAACACTGAGTTTAAAATCCAACTTTAATTTTAGCAACAAAAATAAATAAATAGTCAACAACTGTGTATAAATGTTTTTTACCTAAACAAAAGAATTCTTTAATCTATGGAGGATACTTTTGTAATCACTCAACAAAAGCATTGTAATAGATTCAATACAGGAAAAACAAACATGAAAGAGAAGGGAAATCACTAAACAGTAGCCTTGGCTGTTCAATCACAACACGCAAACTTACATCAAAGACACAAATAAAGGGAGAAATAAGCAAATCTGACATTATAAAGAAAATGTTTAATAAAAATGGTAATGATACAACACCTTATTAAATATCCATGGTGTGTTCTGATGCAGACGGGGAAATTTATGCAGCTGTGATTGATATTCATTTGACCAAAGCTGCCTTAAAGTAGAATTGCTGCTGAAGTACAATTTATTCCGTGACATAGATTTATTAATATACTTAACAGTTTTTTTTTCCTTTGTGTACATAATTCTACATTTAAATGTAAATAAATGACTCACTGGGGTTTTTCAATTAAACCCATTGTTTTGCACAATATTCTGTATGAGTATCAAAGGGTTTGCGGTTGCCGGTCCGGAGCAGCTGTATTTCGAACATGAAACATCCTCCAACTGGTGACTGCATCATTGCTTTAAAAGCTTTAAAAATAGAAATTTGCTATTGGAAACGGAACCTATTTTCCCATTCCTAATAGCTACAGGCTGCGGCGTTTGCGGCAGATAGATTAAGGGTTAGGCTGCAGTGGCTGCAGATGGTTAAATCTTAGGGTTTAAGGCAGGTTGCCGACTTTTAAAAGCTTCCCTCCGGGAGATCCCGGAAGGAAGCCATAGATGCATGCAGGGGGCGGGGCTTAACCGTGAAATTTATGCAAATCATGTCATTAGGCCTTCCCCTTGACTATCAGTTACCCCTTTCGGGGTTTCATAGGGATGGGGGTGGGGCTTGTTGACGCAATTTGCGTCACAATATTTCAGACACTGGCCAATAACCTGTCATTAGCGCCGGGCACTTCCTACTAAAAGGATGTGAGTTGCGACGTTCAAAAAAGGTTTTTTTTTTTGCCAAGACACCTGTGCAGCGGCCCCTGGCATCCATGGGCATGCTGATGCTTGTAGTTCTACAGGCATCAGCATGCCCTGTTGGGGCACAAGACAGGGCATCGTTAAAAACCCATGCCTCTCATAGGGGCGAATTTTTAATTAACGCTATCGGTAAAAAAAATGCGTATTTTTCAACGCTGCAAAATAATTGAATATCAAAAAAAAATACCGCCCGTTATTTTGCAAAAAATAGCGTAAAAAATACGCCAGCGAACGCTTTTACCTGAAAAGCCAAATTGAATCGGGCCCTATATTTTCATGTTACGTTTATATTTTTATATTTGGTTCACGTTATATTTGGCTGAGCCCTAACCTTTCAGCCCAATCCACTTACCTGTGCCCATAATGTCTTTAAATGCACCCTCTGTAATTGACCAGGTTGCCATTTGCCCCCTCCTCCTGTGCCCATAATGTCTTTATGCCCCCTCTGTGTAATTGTCCAGGTTGCCATCCGCCCCCCTCCTCCTGTGCCCATAATGTCTTTATGCCCCCTCTGTGTAATTGTCCAGGTTGCCATCCGCCCCCCTCCTCCTGTGCCCATAATGTCTTTATGCCCCCTCTGTGTAATTGTCCAGGTTGCCATCCGCCCCCCTCCTCCTGTGCCCATAATGTCTTTATGCCCCCTCTGTGTAATTGTCCATGTTGCCATCTGCCACTCTTCTCCTGTTGCCATGTCTTTAAACCCCCTCTGTTTAATTGCTTATGTTGCCATCTGCCCCTCTCCTCCTGTGCCCATGTCTTTAAACCCCCTCTGTTTATTTGCCCATGTTGCCATCTGCCCCTCTCCTCCTGTGCCCATGTCTTTAAACCCCCTCTGTTTATTTGCCCATGTTGCCATCTGCCCCTCTCCTCCTGTGCCCATGTCTTTAAACCCCCTCTGTTTATTTGCCCATGTTGCCATCTGCCCCTCTCCTCCTGTGCCCATGTCTTTAAACCCCCTCTGTTTATTTGCCCATGTTGCCATCTGCCCCTCTCCTCCTGTGCCCATGTCTTTAAACCCCCTCTGTTTATTTGCCCATGTTGCCATCTGCCCCTCTCCTCCTGTGCCCATGTCTTTAAACCCCCTCTGTTTATTTGCCCATGTTGCCATCTGCCCCTCTCCTCCTGTGCCCATGTCTTTAAACCCCCTCTGTTTATTTGCCCATGTTGCCATCTGCCCCTCTCCTCCTGTGCCCATGTCTTTAAACCCCCTCTGTTTATTTGCCCATGTTGCCATCTGCCCCTCTCCTCCTGTGCCCATGTCTTTAAACCCCCTCTGTTTATTTGCCCATGTTGCCATCTGCCCCTCTCCTCCTGTGCCCATGTCTTTAAACCCCCTCTGTTTATTTGCCCATGTTGCCATCTGCCCCTCTCCTCCTGTGCCCATGTCTTTAAACCCCCTCTGTTTATTTGCCCATGTTGCCATCTGCCCCTCTCCTCCTGTGCCCATGTCTTTAAACCCCCTCTGTTTATTTGCCCATGTTGCCATCTGCCCCTCTCCTCCTGTGCCCATGTCTTTAAACCCCCTCTGTTTATTTGCCCATGTTGCCATCTGCCCCTCTCCTCCTGTGCCCATGTCTTTAAACCCCCTCTGTTTATTTGCCCATGTTGCCATCTGCCCCTCTCCTCCTGTGCCCATGTCTTTAAACCCCCTCTGTTTATTTGCCCATGTTGCCATCTGCCCCTCTCCTCCTGTGCCCATGTCTTTAAACCCCCTCTGTTTATTTGCCCATGTTGCCATCTGCCCCTCTCCTCCTGTGCCCATGTCTTTAAACCCCCTCTGTTTATTTGCCCATGTTGCCATCTGCCCCTCTCCTCCTGTGCCCATGTCTTTAAACCCCCTCTGTTTATTTGCCCATGTTGCCATCTGCCCCTCTCCTCCTGTGCCCATGTCTTTAAACCCCCTCTGTTTATTTGCCCATGTTGCCATCTGCCCCTCTCCTCCTGTGCCCATGTCTTTAAACCCCCTCTGTTTATTTGCCCATGTTGCCATCTGCCCCTCTCCTCCTGTGCCCATGTCTTTAAACCCCCTCTGTTTATTTGCCCATGTTGCCATCTGCCCCTCTCCTCCTGTGCCCATGTCTTTAAACCCCCTCTGTTTATTTGCCCATGTTGCCATCTGCCCCTCTCCTCCTGTGCCCATGTCTTTAAACCCCCTCTGTTTATTTGCCCATGTTGCCATCTGCCCCTCTCCTCCTGTGCCCATGTCTTTAAACCCCCTCTGTTTATTTGCCCATGTTGCCATCTGCCCCTCTCCTCCTGTGCCCATGTCTTTAAACCCCCTCTGTTTATTTGCCCATGTTGCCATCTGCCCCTCTCCTCCTGTGCCCATGTCTTTAAACCCCCTCTGTTTATTTGCCCATGTTGCCATCTGCCCCTCTCCTCCTGTGCCCATGTCTTTAAACCCCCTCTGTTTATTTGCCCATGTTGCCATCTGCCCCTCTCCTCCTGTGCCCATGTCTTTAAACCCCCTCTGTTTATTTGCCCATGTTGCCATCTGCCCCTCTCCTCCTGTGCCCATGTCTTTAAACCCCCTCTGTTTATTTGCCCATGTTGCCATCTGCCCCTCTCCTCCTGTGCCCATGTCTTTAAACCCCCTCTGTTTATTTGCCCATGTTGCCATCTGCCCCTCTCCTCCTGTGCCCATGTCTTTAAACCCCCTCTGTTTATTTGCCCATGTTGCCATCTGCCCCTCTCCTCCTGTGCCCATGTCTTTAAACCCCCTCTGTTTATTTGCCCATGTTGCCATCTGCCCCTCTCCTCCTGTGCCCATGTCTTTAAACCCCCTCTGTTTATTTGCCCATGTTGCCATCTGCCCCTCTCCTCCTGTGCCCATGTCTTTAAACCCCCTCTGTTTATTTGCCCATGTTGCCATCTGCCCCTCTCCTCCTGTGCCCATGTCTTTAAACCCCCTCTGTTTATTTGCCCATGTTGCCATCTGCCCCTCTCCTCCTGTGCCCATGTCTTTAAACCCCCTCTGTTTATTTGCCCATGTTGCCATCTGCCCCTCTCCTCCTGTGCCCATGTCTTTAAACCCCCTCTGTTTATTTGCCCATGTTGCCATCTGCCCCTCTCCTCCTGTGCCCATGTCTTTAAACCCCCTCTGTTTATTTGCCCATGTTGCCATCTGCCCCTCTCCTCCTGTGCCCATGTCTTTAAACCCCCTCTGTTTATTTGCCCATGTTGCCATCTGCCCCTCTCCTCCTGTGCCCATGTCTTTAAACCCCCTCTGTTTATTTGCCCATGTTGCCATCTGCCCCTCTCCTCCTGTGCCCATGTCTTTAAACCCCCTCTGTTTATTTGCCCATGTTGCCATCTGCCCCTCTCCTCCTGTGCCCATGTCTTTAAACCCCCTCTGTTTATTTGCCCACGTTGCCATCTGCCCCCCTCCCCCTGTGCCCATAATGTCTTCTTAATGCCCCCTACTGTGTCATAATCCAAGTGTGGCTGCTCATTTTTGGCCAGTGCTGCCAAAACAAATTTTAAAAACATTCTAACTTACCTGAATATCCTGACCTTGACTCCTCGGTTCTGTGTTGTGCCCCCCCCGCAGCAGCGCGCCTTTTCTGCAGTTACCACCGACTGGATGATGACGTCACGTCCAAGCCGAGGAGGAGAAGCCCTGCGGTACCGCCGTCTGAAGGAGAAGGTATTTTCAGCCTCCACTGCACAACCCATGCAGAATTACATTCAGAAAATTACTTTTTCTGAATGTAATTCTGCGTGGGCTGCAGCGGAGGCTATAAATACGTCGGAAAAAGGTGCCGGAATGCCGTTCTGGTGCGTCCGATGCCAAAAAAAGCCCTGCTGCGACCACAACCCCCACACTGCAGTCTTGAACTGAGGCCCCCATTGAATTCCCAGGGATCTGGATCCACAGGGGACAAGATTGGGTGAATTTATCCCCTGCAAGAGGGCAGTAGGCCCTATAGTGGTATAAGGCACAGGCCCCCCAGGGAGTTGTGACACTAGGCCCCTGTAGAACAGGGCATTAGGCTCTATAGATAAAGCTCCTTAAGTGTTACAGAGTACAAGACCCTGTGTTGAATATGGGCAGCAGGCCCTTGTCAGGTTTGGGCACTAGTCCCAGTGTTGGTTAACAGGCGCTAAGCCCTGATTAGGTTCAGACTGTAGCCCTTGTTGGTAAATCGGCCCAGGTTGGTTAGTAGGCACTATGCCCTGGTAACTGTTCAGAGGGAGCTAGATCCTGGTTAGGATAGTGACAGGAGGCAACACATGGTAGACGTCAGGGAGTAGGACTCCAGGATGGTAAGTGTTGCTTGCAGGTGAAGCGGCTGGAGACTCCTGGCAAGTTAACAAGAGGAGTGTTGAGTAACCTTCTCTGACCTAGCGTGTAGTATCCCCTCCTTCACCAGTACGGACGGAACCAGAAGGCGTAAGAAAGGTTCTGTTCTACTGGCTTTAGGCAATGATGATGATTACCTCGCCCTTGCCTTAACTTTCCCTGTTTTTTCCCCACAGGCCATTGTCAGGTGTTGGACCTTTTTTAATGCAGTTGTTCTTTTTAGTCAAGAGTCGCACTTGCACCCTGCAGAGGAACAGCGTGTCTCCTTCCGCGGTTCTTTAGGATCTGGTAGAAACCTTTGGGGTGGGGATGGGTCTTTTTGGGTTGTAGGTTGCTGAGATACGACCCGTTACATTGTTTTGGGGCCTCATTCATTAAGGTCGATTTGGCCTAAATCACGTGATTTGAGCTTAAAAAATCCCCAGTCGGGATTCATTAAGCTCCAAATCGCGTGATTTGTTTAAAACAAAAATCGCCATGGCAACCATCGCTGGACAGAAATCGTCCAGATGTTTGCCATTTAAAAGTTAGAAAAAAAAAACCCCTCTCCGTATTCACTAAAGGCTATTTGAACAAATCGCCTTCAGTGTGATTTGAAACCACCAAAAATAAAATCGCAGCCAGAGAGGTGCGATTTTATTGTGATTTCACATCGGGACTGACAAAAACACATGTTCGTATAACAGACGTGTTTTTATCTGTGAAAGCCTTAGCCATGCTGTATTGATCGAACTACAAGGATCAGCAAAGCTGACCCTTGTAGTTCTATCAGCACAACATGGTAAGACTTCTAACCATGCAGCGCTGCGTGTAGTGTGTGAAAAAAAAAAAACAACACAAAGCACATAACATACTTTATTTAATGATTTTAGGGGTTAATATATGTTTTGTGATTTGTGTTTGGTTTTTTTTCACACACTACACGCAGCGCAGCATGGTTAGAAGTCTTACCATGTTGTGCTGATAGAACTACAAGGGTCAAGCGATTTGCAGCGATTTGTTAAAGGTCTAATCGCGGTGGTTTTCTATTGAAAATCACCACGATTTAGCCCTTTGAAAATCGCACACCATCGCCTGAGATTAAAAAATTTGCGCCAAAATTGCGTGTTTGATTTGATTTTTTTTTAAAGTCACGCCTATATCGCCGCGATGGGCTGCGATGTGAAATCGCAGCTCAAAATCGATTTTAATGAATGAGGCCCTTGGTGCCTTAAACCACCGGACACCTTCAGCCGTCTTGTTTATCTATGCCTTGATGAGTTAAAGCTGTTTTGTCAGCACAAGGGGGACCCACCCAATATTAGGTAGCTTTGGCTAACCAATATATGTCAAGGCAAAATGTTGGTCCTTGTGAGCAGTGAAAAACTAGCACACATAACAGATTTAGGAGTGGTTTCTCTCTTCACCCCTAAACAACCACAGAGGAAAATGCTTGTTGTATAGAAATCAGGGCTGGAAGTGAGGGGGGTATATGGAGGCATACGATACCTTCACTTCTCCCACTGATTTAATAGAAAAGCTATAAATCTCCATTTTCTTCTATTATTGCTATATTTTCATACCGCCACTTCTAAATGTCTGTACCGCCACTTCTAAATGTCTGTACCGCCACTTCTAAATGTCCATACCTCCCCTTCTAAATGTCCATACCGCCACTTCTAAATGTCCATACCGCCACTTCTAAATGTCCATACCGCCACTTCTAAATGTCCATACCGCTACTTCTAAATGTCCATACCGCCACTTCTAAATGTCCATACCGCTACTTCTAAATGTACATACCTCCACTACTAAATGTCCATACTGCCACTTCTAAATGTCCATACCTCCACTTCTAAATGTCCATACCGCCATTTCTAAATTTCCTTTGCAACCACTGGTAGAAATAGTAAGATTATGGTGGCCATTCACAGGGTTATACAGTATGTGTTTCTGATGGGTTCTTTGGGTAACCGGTGGCTTACATAGGAGGCATCTCTGTAATATGTTTGTCTGTAAGGGGAACATATCTGTACAGAGTATTCATTTCTGACAAAAAATTGAACTCATATCATATATTTCATTACTTGGAATGCGGACTTTCACAACATTCATAAAGATAGTGTACAATGTGTTTGCGGGATTAATATAATATATATAATTTCTATGGACACTTGGCTGCTAGGGTAAGCAAATTAGGCATTCTCTGCATTGATCTCAATGAAATCCAATCCCTATCATGCAGTTATAGTTGCATAGAATGTATTCTCTGTATTTTAGATTCTTCTCTTCAGTAAATACTAACTTGTAAGTTACTGTTAAAAGTAATTTTGGATGAAGCCAATGTATTAGCCAATGTATTAACATGAAATATGGGAATATTAAGTTTTATTATTTAATTGATTAGATTTAGATACTGATTTACTGTGTATTTTTAGTAAAGAACTTAAGGGCCTGGATTCAGAGTTTGGGAGTAAGGGTAAATCAGGTGCAAGTGTACAGCTCAGTTATACCATTTTGCAATGTAAGGGGTGCTAATTAATCTTAAATCTTTTACATGCAGGGAAAATACATTACTTTTTCACACTGAACTCAAATACTGCATAGCTTTATGTTTAATCTATGAAACAGAGTTGAGCTAAGAAACTTCATCTATATATCTTATATATATATATCTATAATTTTGCTTTCACAATGTAAATTTGACCCCCCCCCTTGCAGTTCAACATGGTATTGCTCAGGTCTAAGGTGTAAGTGCAGCTCTGAATCAGCCCCAAGGGGGCACCAGAGATTATTTAGATATACACATCTTTTATTCCAGATGATATAGAGACACTTTTAAGGGTGTGGCCAGCAGGGAAGGAAGGAATTCCAGTGAACAGATTCGAGATTGCCTACTCCTATGGACAAAGAGAAATATCACAGGACTGTTTCAAGACATTTCTTCCTAGGCTAAAGGAGTTTTAGGAGTATGACCATTTAAACTTTTGGGAACCTCAAGCTTATTACTAATTGTTATTTGACATGTGGATTATAAGTCAGCCTACTCTGTAATGTGTATAAATGTGAGGATTCTACTCCTTAAGAATTAAAATTTCAGGATTGAAATTTGATGATAATAGACCAAATCCAGAGTTCTTAATGTCAAGCCAATTACACATGCAAGGTGCAAAAGTGGCCTGATTGCACCCTCCAGATGTTACACTAGTGTTGCATTAGCATACCTAGCATTGTATGGAACTTAGTTCCGTATGATGCCATTTCAGAAGAAATGGGCTGTGCTTCCCCTCTGCCTGCTAAGGTGGGTGGGGGGAAGCATTGGAATTGTACAGTGTGGGAGGAGTATCCCACACTCATGCGGATCAGCGGTAGTACGAACTTGCTTTAGTTAAGGTAGGCGTAAGCTGCCATAAAGCCTGCGCAAAAGAGGGGAATGACAAAGGGAGCTCACTCCCTTCTCTCGGTTGGATGGACAGACTTCGGGCCGTATTCAAACTTCTTTAAGTCTTAAAGACCGCGCAATCTACTATGCAAAATGTAACGTAGATAGCGTAACGAAATTACTGCACATGCGCAGTAGTTCATATCGGTAAACTCCGGCTGCATATGCAATGCGGCCGGAGGTCTGAATACGGCCCTTCATGTGGAAGTCTGGATCCGGTCCAATGTTATAACAGAACTTGCTATTATTTTGTTAATACATTTTTATATAGTCTTAAAGTTCTTTTTGCTGCAGAATTTAATTTTATTTCTGCATTACAAAATATTGTGAAGTGGCATCACTGGGACATTTCTCAGTTAGGAATGATTAGTAACAATGCATGCTTGTGAAAACTCTGGGGGAAAAAATATAAAAATAAGTGTAAGACTAGATTCATAAAACAGGTTTTCCTGCACATGGATGTAAGCCTGGAAGTCTATATCGGTGTCTTCTGCTGGAAGGTGTCAGAAGAATCACTCCTGTTAAGTCTAGAAATATTTCAATGTTTTCCAATGTGTTGGTATGGATGCATGAGCATGCACAGGAAAAAAAAGTGTTCATGATAAGGGTAATCGGACTTCTAGACCTGGCCTATATATAGCAAAACTACAGATCATGGTTGAAGCTTTTGCAGTACCAGAAAATACAGATTCCTGATTTAAGAAAGAAAAAAAGTGTCATTATATTCAAATCCCTTTCCATATTAGATTTAATTAGAGTGGGATGGGGGTACTGTCAAAATTTGGCCAGCACCTGCAGTTTCGTGGGGTCACCAGACTGGTATCCGCAGCAGTACCTCCAGTCACCTGAGGTGCTGCTGCACTGAGTATTGGGCCAGGTGACTGGAATTCACATGGTTTATTATCTGGGACTCACGTCAGTTGTGCTTCTAGGAAAATATCTGATTATCCCAGACTCCATGCTGTTTGCAGTATTTAAGCAGCTTGTATTCCTGACTGTTGACTATCCTATCCCAAGTATTCCTGTCTGTTTTGAAGACTTNTATTAATACGCTACGCCTTGAAACGTAATGGAAATGTAGCTCAGGATCTGGTCCATTGAGCAAAAAAAAGGAAGACAATATAAAATTGGATGTTCCACCTGATATTTCCTGTTTAATACACAGTCCATAAGTAGGATGTTATCTAAGATCTTCATGTTTAAAAGCCTCATCAGAGAATCATTTAGTTACTCCTACAGATTGTAATGTACTTATAAAAAGCTCTCACTATTTTAACAATGGACAGTAAACATGATTAAAAATGTAGGACTTGGCATGCGTCAGCCTAGAAATTAAATCCTTGGCGGGCATCATCACAAATTAATATTCATGCTTTAGTCCATTTTTCATGATTCATGAAACCTTCTCTGAGGCAACAGTGCTGGATCCCAACTCCAACCCCTCGTATTATTCCATGAGCATCAATTGATTAAAGCTCATCACTCAACTCAAATCTATTGGCTATTAATTTGCTCTCCCTGACAATTACTTTGAGCAGATATTCAGCTGTAGGGAACATATTCACCATCATCATTAATAAGCAGGATGATATTTTCCATATTTACTGGAGAACATTGAGTTTCCTGTCAATTACTCACAGATGAATTTTAGAATTATATTAACTAGCAGCCCCCAATGGAAGAGTTAGCAGCCTTTCTAAATAGATTTGTACTGCATGTCCATTGTCAGCAAAATGATAAAAGATGACATATTAAGAGCAGGCAAAATCCTTGGTAAATAATGTGCCTTTGGAACGTAGTCAAATATTTGTTAAACTAGAATTTTGTCGTTATTGTTTTGCAAAGTGGTTTAGCCTTGCTGTGTCCGTCGTGTTTTATCCTTGTATAACAATGCATTTTTATGCAGAGATTATATCACCTACAAAAGAGCGCATACTTGTAACACAATAATGGTTTGTGAGAAGTATGGCATGTATAATTCAGATACCTTTTCTTTTGGCTTCTTACTAAGGGCTGGATCCAGACTTAAGTAAGTGCTTGAAATTAGTTACACCTGGGCTAAACCATGTTGATTGCAAGGGGAGTCAAGGTAATTGTATTCTTTGCATGCAGGGATATATCTTTGAATTGCTTACTGCACACAGATACTGACCAGCTTTACTATCACACTGTTATTTAGACTTGGGATAGGAAACATCACCTCTCAACTCTAATACTGTTTGCAACAGATGAATATGACTCCCCCTGCAATCAACATGGTTTAGCCCAGGAGTAACTCATTTCAAGCACTTAAGTCTGGATTCAGCCCTAAGATCGGTCCTTACAGAAAAAGAAAGAGCTTTAACTGAGCCTCCAAGGTGTTGAAATGCATTATGATCCCCCAGGGCCACAATCAGAGGGAAACAGCCAGAACTATTGGCCCAGGACTGATGGAGCCTTCCAATTTTATTTACCTTTACTGTCCTAACAACGAGATACATGCTGCTGAGAGCTGTTCATTAGCAAACCAATGCACATGGAGAAACTTCCCTGTGCACTGGCCTGCTGTTAACACAAGTCTGCGATGCCCCACCCTATCTGACATCACTGATGATGACACATGGGGTGGGGCCTTGCAGATGTGTCCCTAGCCCCACAATTTCTGACAGCAGCCTTGATGATCCATGAGCTGATGTTGGCTCTCCTCCACATATTCCCAGCCACCTTTCTCCAAGAGAAGCATTACCTACCGGGGCATATGATGTTAACGGCCAAGAGGGCCATTGCACACATTTCCCTGCTCTTGGACAATGCTGTGAACTAACATTCAACAACTCTATTGCATGGAAACAAGTGGTTCTCTTATTTGTCTCTAGTCACTTTTTCTCTGTTTACGCTGACTTCATTGGTTTGTCTTTAAAGTGTAGGAATACAAATTTACTAGAGGAAGTTTTGAGCAAAGGGCCTGATCCAGACCTACGCCCGCCGTCGCTAGGACAGCGGACATAAGCGTAAGATCGACTGAAAAGCCGATCTGCGCATGCGCCGGGCAACATCTGCGATTGGGCGTCCATAGGAACAGCGTAGGGACGCTGGAGGGGGCGTCCCCCTAGCGTCCCTACGTTAAGGTTAGTGAAGGTGGGCGGGGGGAGGTAATATAATGAGGGAGGGCTGGCTTAGCGGTAGTACGCTCGTGTGCGAGCGTATTACCCATTGCTTACGCCGGCTGAAGTTAGGGTAGCCTTCAGCCGGCTTAAGCAATGGGAAATATGCCCGCACAGGGGCAGTGTCGGGGAGAGTGGACGCCGATACGCTGTGCTTTAGTAAGCACAGCGCA
>WWET01000200.1:372056-384547 GCA_011038615.1 Limnodynastes dumerilii | reverse complement strand
CCAGCCTAGCCTCCAGAGTATCCCTATCATGTCTCTTCAGCCTTCCTATATTTCCCATTAATGCCCAACCTCCTGGTATTTCTTGACTTACCTGGTGACACTGGTTCCTTTGCATGCGTCTCTGCTATCCAGCCCACCCCCCCAGCATCCACCATCATGTCTCCAGTCCCCCCAGAATCTCATGTCATGTCACCAGCCTCCAGAGTATCCCTATCATGTCTCTTCAGCCTTCCTATATTTCCCATTAATGCCCAACCTCCTGGTATTTCTTGACTTACCTGGTGACACTGGTTCCTTTGCATGCAGGAAGTCTCTGCTATCAGCTGCTGGGCAGAACACAGAGCAGCTGATCGCAAACCCCGGCAGCTGAAAGGAGGTTTGCAATCATTTGCTCTGTGTAACCAAAATTATGGCTAATAGCAGAGACCTCCTGTCAGCCATGCAATGCAGCGGGGAGGTGGTCCTGGCGCTGACCCTGTTGTCCTTCTTTGTCTCTACATTCCTCCTCCGCGGCACGCTATGCAAGTATCACCTAATCATTCACTCTTTCTATAAAGATTACACAGGACTCCTAAGGGAGCCCTGTAGGCCTATAACTGTTCACGTGAATGAAGCTGCTTTAGATGTAAAGGTGCATCATTCAGATGAACAGTTTTGGTCCACATAGTCCGCAGTTGTGCTGTATATGTGCCGCGGATTATGTGGCCTCACTAGACCACCAGGGACGCCCCAAAACTAACAAAAAACAGAGCGGCCCGGGGTGCACAAGCCTCCCTGCCCCCTCTCCCTGAGTTCCTTGTATACCAGCTGTCTTCTGTCTGTCTGTATGTATTTATGTTCCCTGAATCCCTGCTTTTAGTTGTTTCTTGTATTCTTGCATGTAGTGTACAGATTGGGAAAGAAAGGGGGGAAAATCCTACCGCACAGACCAGAAGGGTCCCTAACCCTGTGATGAAAATATTGCAGGGGGTGCTGTTGAATGAGGAGTCCAATGTACAATATTGTGAACTGGAAAAGGGAAAGCAGACAAAAAGGTAACACCTCTAAGGGGATGGACGCACTGGGATTTAGGGTAGCAAGGGGGTGGTCCATCCCCTTAGAGGAGTTACCTTTCTGTCCCCCTTTCCCTTTTCCAGTTGACAATAATCTTGCATATAACCTGCCCTGCAGTCTGGTGCTGTATTTGTGTATGCAGCTTATCTTTGTACCCCAGTATCTAGTGTTTCCAGTTACTCCTGCTTTGTGTTTAGTGCTCCCTCTAATTTTGTTCATATATGTACTCTTTAGTGTTTATAGCCTGTTGCTCCTAGTTTACTATTTATCTGTTTTCTGTATAACCTTGTGTACTCTAATAAACACTGCTGATATCTTCACTCATGTCTTGTTATTGGTGCTTAGCTACAACTAAGGCTGCCTTCCAGGGTCCCTGACCTGCTGGGTGTGCTGCCGCACAAGTCTATCTCCACCATCATGGGCCCTAGTGAAGACCAGGCCCCAGTTAGAATCAACACCCTAGGATCAGCCTTGTAACAAGATGATGAGAGGACATCCAAGATAAAATAGCAGAGAGACGTTCAGTTACGTGGCCAAAAAATTTGGGAAGAGATCAGGAATGAATAGGTTGATTTGTGTATCATCTGCATATGGATAAGGCTGAAATCTAAATGACTTAATTAGCTGTTCAATGTAAGTAGTATAGATAGAGAGCCTTGTGGTATGCCAACAGATAGAGGAAGAGTAAGGGAGGTGGATCCAGAAAAGCAAACACCAAAAGAGTGATTAGATAAAAATATTGTGAATCAGGAAAGAGCTTTGGGCCTGATCCAGAGCTATGCTGGGCTGCTGTCCGTAAGTACGGCCAGCGTAGCTCTGGTGCACTTCCCCTGTGGCCGGCGTATTGACTGACTGTTACGCCGGCTGAAGGCTACCTTAACTTGTGGGTAATTATGCCAGCCACAGGATCGTAAGGCCCTTACCCAGCCCTCCCTTTCTAATTTCTCTCCCCCCCTTACCTTCCATAACTACAGCGTACCTTCATCCGTAACTACGCTGTACTTATGGACACCCAATCCAGGGCTCTCAGAAAAATCGATTACGCTGGGCAACATCTGCCCGGCGCATGCGCAGAACGGCAGAAATGCCGTTCTTAAGCATGCGGCCGCCATACCTACGGCGGCGGACGTAGGTCTGGATCAGCCCCTTTATTCTCAATTGCCTAGAAACCTCCCACACTGAACATTTAAATAACCATTTGAAAAAATGCCCAAAAAGTGAAATATGTAAAAAGGGGAGTAGTTTCTCGGCCATGTGGGGCAGACTGACATAGAGGAAGATGGTAATGGCCTGTGCTGCAAAAGGGAAGCAGATGGGGGATTGTGAATGGGTTACAACACATTCAACACAGTTTTTTTTTATTATTTGGTTTTTTTTTTAAATAACTATATTAAATTACTATTTACATTTTTGCCCCGTGTGGTATGACAATGAGAGTAGGATGATAGCAGAGCTTGGGCAGGACGGGAGCGGATCTTATTTGTCACGTTTTCGGGCTCCAAAATGTTGGGAGGTATGCTAATACACCCCACATGTATTACACGCATTGGAAAACCCCATTTTATAATCCTGCGTTTGCCACTGCATATTTATTTTCTCTAGAATCTTTCCATAGGTTCCTTGCTGTTTACTTAATTCAGCAGGGTTTTCAAATATATCATCTGCAGTGACTTCTACTGGTTTCTATTTCAGCAGACTGATTAATAGAAAATGACAACCCCTCACTTAAAACAAGAAATTTTTATTTTATTTATTTATTTATATATTTATTTATATATTAATTTATATATTTAGTTAAAGTAAGGAATCATTTTCCATGCTCTAATGATATGGACCAGATCCACGCCCCCATGCATTTTCTGTATGTGCAAGGGTGTTTAATTACACACAAAAGAGGGGAGTGAACAAGTCTTGCACAGGGGCCCCCTCACTTCTTAAAATGCCCCTTACCATCGTACGGAACTTAGTATATTTGTGTGTGTAAGTGGGCTCACGGTATTAACTGTGGATCCAGCCCTATGTGTATAAGACTCGTGGTCCACAGTTCATAACCTACTTCTTTACATCAGCAAATACCTTTGTTATGTTTCACATTATAAAACAGCTCTACATGAGATGTGGCAATTTAATGGATCCCAAATGACTCAGACCAGCTGACTGACTTCTACAGAAGGAATGGTGTTTATAGACAGGTTGGCTTAATTCAGGCAGTGCATGTTGTCTGGCCTTATAAGTTTCATGTTTCACAAGAGAAATTTACTGTATTGTTCCAAAATGTTATTTGTTTCATTAAAGTTGAAACTCATTATGCTACATCCAAGAGGAGGAATACAATTACAAATAATAATAAAAAATAAAAAAATCAGTAGAATAATTACTGTTAGAAAGAATGTATAGTAAATCACTGCAATTAAACAGTAAATTATATACTTGAATACACAGTAATGTTTTGATGGAAATTGATTTATAGAAACTTGGAAATGAATGGGCAGATTTTTATAAAGGAAATTTAGTATATCAATTATACAATAGTTTAGCTTTAAATAGTACAATGGGCCTGATCCAGAACTAAATACGCCTGTCGTAAGCATAAAATCGTCTGTGTATGCGCATAGTGACTACATCCTGTTGTAACTCGTTGATGACCATAGTTGTAAATCATTCATCCGTAACAGTTGCGTAATTATAGACGAAAGGGCGTGCTTATATTATGATTGTCGTAAGTACGATGCAGTTACGAAATGTAGGTGGGGGGATGCATTTAAATTGTACAGTATGGGTGTGCTTAGGCTATTACGAGCATCGCGTAATTACGACCGGACGTACTTACGATAGGAAAAGTTAAGGTAGGGTTTGGCAGGCGTAAGGAGGTGAGATTACGATCAACAAAGGGGAGTGTCCGGGGGAGTGCGTTGTATTTACGATGTGCGTAAACACGATAGGCGTTAGTGTGTAGGTCTGGATCAGGCCACTAACTGAACTTAATATTCTGTCAGAAGACAAGTATATATACAGGTAAGCCCTTTATACTAACCCTACCCTTAACCTTCCTCTAACCCTCTGTTTCCTGAAACTTAACCCTAACTTTCCCCTTCTTTGAGCTTTAACCCTCCATGTCCCACAACCTAATCCTCCCTTTTTGAGCCCTATTCCTAACCTCAGCCCACTGCAGCCACCACAGCTTGTCGCTGTTAAGAATGGATCTAAAAAAGGTACCAATTTCCAATAGCAATTTTCCATTTGCCAAGCATTTCAGCAATGATACAGCTGTGTTTCAGCTAGTGGCTGTATCATTGTCGCAATTCGGCCATTCATACCAGCAACAGCATCTGACCAGCTTTTATCAAAGATGAAGTGGCTTAGTGTCACAAAGCATTTAGCTTATAAAGTCATTCGCTGCCTCTCTCTCAGTTATGCCGGCCAAGCTTGTCCTGCATCTCCAGCACAGCCTACTCAGTCACGCATCCCAGTGTTTCCTGAGTCCTGGCTAATCTGTGATCCAGTGCCAGGGAGTTGTTTGGTTCATCGTTGTGGACATCTTGAATGTGGGCAGCTGACCATTCTGCACCAACTGTACGACTGCATTATGTCCCTGATTACCTGGCAGCCAATGAGTGCCTAGGGCTCCCTATTTAAATCACTGGCACAGTCCCTTCTGTGCCAGTGCAGCAAGCACCTGCGTGCATCATTCCTAGTTCCTGAATCTCTGTGTGAGATTACTATCTGCCTGTATTCATTACGCAGTCATTCTTTGTGATATATTCCCTGTGACTGTCCATTCTGACTGCAGCCATTAAGTGCCGTGCCATCCACTTCCACCCCTTGTATTGGTCATACCATCCACTTTTGCCCCTTATATATGTTCCCATCCATCCATTGCAACCCCTTTTATATGTGCCTCCAACCATCCACTTCTGCCCCATGTATATGTTCCCAGTCATCCACTTCTGTCCCTTGTATATGTCCGCAGCCATCTTTGTCTGCCCCTTTTCCCTTTATTAACCTATTCTAATCTTCACTTACCTTTGGTCTTCCTCTTCCTATGCCTCCTTCCTCTGTGGAGCTCTTTCAGCTTGAAAG
Organism: Limnodynastes dumerilii; assembly: GCA_011038615.1. Classification (NCBI taxonomy): domain Eukaryota; kingdom Metazoa; phylum Chordata; class Amphibia; order Anura; family Limnodynastidae; genus Limnodynastes; species Limnodynastes dumerilii. The sequence continues at coordinate 379,414 of WWET01000200.1, read as the reverse complement.
AAGCCCTATAGAACAAAATCTGTTCTCTAATTGACGTAGCTGCATATGTTTCTGTCATTCCACAGAAACAGACCTGGTCCTATGTGATGTGGCCGGCATCTATGTGAGTGGCTTGGGGGCACTTAAATGGACACTCCCCACCCTTGGGAAGCACTCTGAGGGGGTGATTCAGAGATGCGACTGCGAAAAAATCGCAAATATACGCAACTAAGTTCAGATCTTAGCAGGTTACAGCCCACTGCATAAACAGTCACTCCCCTTGCAAACAGCGGCGGATCTTAAAGTTAGACCACCATTGACTAACCCTAACTCTGCGCTGTCATTTGAGACCTTAAGGGAAGTAGTAGCGGTTATTTGAGATCCTAAGTGTCTGCCCACGCCCACTTTCCCTCATTTCCCTGCCTCCCCCCGCCCATTTCCATGCAAATCCTTCAGATCTTAAACTTTCGCAGCACTTAAGATCTTAAGTGCTTGCGGTCGATTCAAAGGTCCGCTCTTAGCGGCATACGAGCATAACAAGCTGGACATGTGGCGAACCAGGCAGGCAATTGTCTGCAAAATGGTTTGAAGCAATAACACCCTCCAACGCCACTCCACTAACAGTGGTGCCCCATGTCACATACCTCATGTGCCTAGTGTGAATTACAATTCTGAAATTTCCACTCTATTGATGGAACACTGTATGGATATGTCTGGCAACTGAGAAGCTAAAAGGGGATTCTATCCAGTTGCTCTGATAAAGGGTGCATAAAGTATATTGAGTGCCGATGTAGAATTCTTTTTCTGTTTCTTGACATTCCTACAATGTTAGATTTACTGAAGGGGTGAATGCATCTCTGCCCACCCCACCCCTGAACACATTAATGAGAAACTATTTTTATCATTTGTATTGTTATATTAATATATATGAATGGAGAGGGCACATTTCATCAATCTATGTAGCTAAGCTTAATTTATACTAACCAGTAGGGATGACATTTATGAATTCTCAGCACAGATAGAACTTAAAGGACAAAAAAAGATATATATGATCTACCTTCCAGACACCAGATAGTTATTTAAATTAATTCACTGCTCACCTACATTTTTAGGTATGTTATCTCTGTGGCATATTCCAATGTCTGTACAATCTGTTGAATAATGAAGTTGAAAACTAGGAACTTCAGTAAAAAAAAAATACTGGCTAGTTTTGTGTAGTTGGACCTGATGTGACAGTTCTAGAGGACCTGAGCTGGGTGTTATCATTGCTATTCAGCTGTTGTGTTCCAATATTGTATACTCATTTTAGTATAAAATAATTTAATTTTCTAAATCTTGCCAGGAGCTCAGTCATTATTCTTACTGTGATTGGCAGGCAAGGAGTTCCAAAGGCAATAAGTTGTTTTATATGCTTTCAATATTTATAGTTCAGTGTGTCTTCCAGAACATCTGCAAATTGTTTGTACATATTCTTGCTGAAATAGGCTGAATTAAGGCCATTTTTTGGTTGGAGATATCACAATTGTCTTGTGATTGAAGTTTTCTTGTTTTTAACTTGCATTATATTTAGCCGTTGGCTAGCCTGGGGTGCATGAATATATAAGCCCAGTCAACATTGGATCGCCTTGATGTGGGTCAATGTGATGTGTTGAGTCTTTCTGTCAAGGCTAAAATTCAGCATGGGCATCAGAACAATTTTAGGCTGGGACCTGACATCCTCCGAGTGCCATGTATTGTACCCAATAATATAAACATGGAAGCTTTTAAAAGGTAATGTTTCCAGGCTAATCATTTGTGCATCATTCCGGGCTAATCATTTGTGCATAGGGTGGTAGATCCATCCCTGCCCCCAGAACTTCCTGTGGTCCATGTGGCCAAACCACATTAATTCCAAGATGAATTGAATTCCACTGAATAAAAGTATAACATGGAGTAAGAGCAAATTACCATACAGAACATAGGACCTTATTCACAGTTAAGAGTGAGTTACCGCACCTAACTCACTCTTCCAGAACTCTTCCAGGTCTCAAAGACCGCGTATACGCAATCTACGTTGCAACATGCAACGTAGATTACGTTTCAGAATTACTGCGCATGCGCAGTACATCATAGCGGAAAACTCCGGACTTATATGCAATGAGGCCGGAATTCTGAGTACGGCCCATAATTACATAGTTGATGAGGTTGAATAAAGACACCAGTCCATCAAGTTCAACCTATTTTGGATCTCCTGCGATCCCTATCTTTATATTTGAAGTTAATCCATATGAAGCAACCTCCAAACTCAGGGGCTGGCTGGCAAACTTTAGCCTGGGGGGCAAGCCCACAGCAGCAGCCCATGAGTTAATAGCATGTCCTTAGGGTTAACAATATTTCATTGGTGATTCAGTCTTTAGGAGGCTGCCCCACCATCATGTGTTTTACAGCTGCCTCCCTGGTGGTCTAGTGAGGCCATATAGTTCATACACAGATGGAACTGATATCTAAAGCAAGCATGTCCATGGAAAACTGTTTAATCCTACAGGCAATGTCAGACTGGGGCAAGGGGGGCAACAGGGGAATACTGTGATTGGGATCCATCACGTTGTTAAAGGGTCAGGATAGTTATAGCACTGTACCCTGCAAATATACTATGACATCAGCTCACTCACAGACTGTTTCACCAGCTTAGTGTGACAAGCATGTATTATAAAATTATATGACAGTTATAATGACCCAATAAGTATTCCATTGATACACGTACAACACAGACACATGCTAATGACCCCGATACAAAGATTATGTATGTAATAGAAACAACATCTTAATTACTGCCATACAATACACATTTCTTGCCCCAGTATGCTTCCAGCCATTCTCCCGGCCATCCTGTGTGCCCCTTACACGTCTGCCCCTATTCATTTCTGCCCCTAATATTTGCGCAGCCATACATATTTATCCCTTAAATATGTGCCAAGCCTCCCGCTTCTGGTCTCTTGTATATGTGTCTACTCTCCACTTCTACACCCTGTTTATGTGCCCAGCCTCCATTTCTGTCCCATCTATGTGCCCAGCAATCCATTTTTGCCCCATGTACTGTATGTGCCCAGATACTTATTTTTGCCCCTTGCATATGTGCCCAGCCATCCATTTCTGCCCCTTATATATGTGTCCAGACACATTTCCGCCTCTTAGTTGTATGTCCAGGCTCCATTTCTGCCCCTTGAATATCCAACCTTTATTACCACCGTATATGTGTCCAGTCTTTACTACTGCTATATATAGTGAATGGGTATGGGATGCCGAAACCTAGGTAGGTAGGTGATGTAGGTGAGGATGGGCGTTAGCCACTACTTAAAGATTATACATTACTCAAATATATTAAATTAAAATGCATAGTGTCTCCCTATTTTACCTTATAAATATTTACAGTAAATTAAGATGGATGCTAACTTCTGCTAAAAAACGACACAGTACTCTGATATATTAAATAAACGTGTATTGTGTGTACCTATAATAATCTATATATAATATTCTGAGTGAATCTATTTAAATACAGACATAAAGTGCAACCTATTAATTCATAAATACTCCTTATACATCAACATAAGTGAATACTGGAAATTTTCCATAACAATTCTTTCCCAAAATAAAGTGCTTGGTGCAAAAATATCTATATGTCCAGCCTTTATTATTGCCTCTTACATCTATTTGTCCAGCCTTTATTACAGCCCCATATATATATGTGTCCAGTTATATTACAGCCCCATATAAATGTGTCCAGCCTTTATTACTGACCCTATTTCCCAGCTTTTCCCCTTCTCTTACTTACCTTTGCAGTGCTCCTCTTTCTCCATCCTCCTCCGAGGCGCTGTGCAGGCATCACCTCTGCATCATTCACTCTTTCAATACAGATTATACAGGACTCCTGCGCAGGGCCGGTGCTAGGTTGTTCAGCGCGCCCCTGCGAACCTTAAATTTGTGCCCACCTGTTTAACAATGTGACATCAGTGACCATCCTAGATTATAGTAAGCGTTAAAACACAATCTTGTAGCCACAATAAAAGAAAGTAAATCATAGTTACCAGTATACAATACCCACTTTATCTTAAAAACCGCCACACAATACAGACTATATATCTTATGTTTTTTTTTATTTATGTATCTCCAGGCTCCCAGTATTCCCCATCATGTCTCCCCAGCTCCCAGTAGCCCTCATCATGTGTCTAGCTCTCCGCTTTCTACCATCATGTCTCCAGCCGTTAGGGGACTGTATGGAGGGGAGGGTGCATGCGCCCTGCAGATGTTGCATGCCTTTTACGCACGTATCACCTATCGTACGAAACTAAGTTCTGTACGATGGGATTTAGGAACAAAGGGGCTGGGCTTCCCTTCCACATGCACACATAAATGTATTTATATACTATATACAGTATATTGACCTTTGGAAACACCAATTGTGTTCCTTGTTCATATAAACAAAGTACACCATTGATGATTTCAGCGGTTAATAAAGAAGCAAAGTGTCCACACTTACCTGACTGTCTTAACCGACCCTTCTTAGAAGATTTGACCTGACAGGAATACACTGTGCACGTGCAATGGTTTTTTGTCTGGGCTTAGAAATATACTAAGCCGCTTTGCAGGCGCAGCCCAATTACTTTTTCTGAAAATGGCACTTCAGTCTCGCATCTAATTGTGGGACCTTGCTGGAATGGTGATGTTATGACCAGATGTTTTGCAATGTAACTCTGAACATATGGAACTGGTTTCAGTCTCTCAAATGTTGGGGCGTGAAAGTCCTATGTACGTTTGAATACACGTAGTGTGAGCAGGGAGAGGCATTTAAATTGTACGGTGTGGTCTGGGTGACGCACTTTCTCACATCTGAGCATTCCACACTTTAGCCACTCTGTGCAGGCAGGAAGCGCACTTAAGTCTGGATCTGGATCTGATTGGTTGCTATAGGCAACATCTCCACTTTTCCAAACCCACAGCTTAGTAAATCTGGCCCTTTAAGTCATTTGACACTGTGCTAATTACATTTTCCTTATGGAATCTAGTAAAATGTATTATCCATCTATCTTGGGCATCTCTAACAATGAGGCTGAATAAAAAACATAAATTTTTTACTGAAAAAGTCCAAATTTCTATAAATACATTATGGTATCACCTTCACACTTTATAGTAATACCTTAATTATTTAAATGATATAAATGAGCATCTTCTATTCTACAGGTCAATTGTCGGCTAAATACTTAATGTAGATGTTAGTTTTTTATTATTATCACTTGTTGGAGCTATTCAGAAGCCTCTAGATACTGTTGCAGATAGGTGTGCTCGATATTATTGTACAATGTTTGCACAAGCCTTAAAGACACATATGAATACAAGCCCCAATCACATTGTATTTATTTGTTTGACTGATTGATTGATTGATTGCCTGATTGATTTGGGGAAAGTCCTATACTCCCAATAAGAAACAACAAATAAAAATAGTGCGGTCAATATATGTAGTCAATATATCTTAATAGCTCATAGGGACAGATTTACTAAGCTGCGGGTATGGAATAGCCCATAGCAACCAATCAAATTCTAGCTCTTACCTTCCTATTACATACTAGAGATTGTTAGCTAGAATTTGTTTGGTTGCTATGGGCAACATCTCCACTTTTCCAAACCCGCAGCTTAGTAAATCTGGCCCATAGAAGCAACCTTATACTTAAATATGTTATCATAACAAACCCTTTTGTATAGATTTGGTTAAATTTTGCTCCTATCATCTATACAGTACTAGAGCAGGATACATTCAAATGGACAGAAAGGGTGGTGGGGAGTCAGTTGTGTAACAAGCTCTTAACTTGCATGCTCTAGTGCTGGTTTGTTTGGTTGCTTTATTAGGGCTGGGCATTATATTTTGTTATTTTGAATCCTTAGTTATTTAATATAACAATCAAATTGTATGTGTGTAAATCAAAAGTGGAACCACAGCTCAGTATTAAACTTGCACAAAATTAGTCAGTCTTCCCAGGTGGGTGAGTTGACCACAAAAAATTAATGATATCCAAACAAATCAAATGCTAATAATGAGTTATGGCTCTATATTTGCATGCACATTTGAGAGCTAGATTTTGCTTCAGGTTTGTACACAGGTTGTGACTACACGCACTCGTATAGACAGTGCACACTGTTTTAATGGTGTCAACTTAGTTTAGGTAAATTATTCCTTAATCTGCGGTGAGATTTCTGGAAACGATTGAAGGAATTATGAGGTAGAGTATTACACAAATCCCAAAATCATGTGACCCTAAATGGGAGTAAGTTAAGTGTGAATCTGAGACTTGGTGATATTTTTATGAGAAGTTTCTCATTTTGATTTCTTTAAAGGATAAGGAACCAATGTATGGACTTCATGGAAGAATTATTCCCCATAAAAAAATATTGTAAACTTGAAGTTCTGGTTAGGTGAAGACCGGTCAGAAGGGAATCAAATTCATTCAAATATTTTATACATGGCAGAATTTGGGTTCAGATTGGGAGTAGAGGCTTTATTGTTACATGGTCAGAATATGATATGTAGAGCTCAATTTTTAAAAGACGTGGTGAAAGATCAGCCAAGAAAACAGCCAAGTAAATATGGTCTACAGACATGGGGTAAAACATAGGAAAACAAATGGTTTAATTAAAATTTTTCCATGAGAATTGTCATTGATGGAGAAGATCTTAATCATAGGTTTTATGACCGTGTCGTGCAACGAGAGCCTGAAGATTCTGGAACTAAAACAAAGGTTTTAAGTATAAAATGAGAACCAGGATAGAATTGATTCCTGAAGACCAGTGAAACACAGCATGTGTAAGTGAGCTGTCAACAGTGTCAAATTCAACAGGAAGATTAAGTTAAAATGGAAGTGACTAGTGGCCTTTAGATTTAGCAGCGATCAATTTATTGATGAATTCAGCACAGTCTTGTGTAAGAAAACTACTCTGAAAAGGAAGAGACGTGACTCGAGACGAGTAGATTTCTTGCTACTGTTGAGTAAGAGACATGTCTGAGGAAAGTGTTCTCTCTTAAGAAGCTTGGGTGAGTTTATTTCTTTTTATACTAATAAACAAACTATAATAAAGATGTAATGCCTTAGATTCCTTGAGAGAAGAATAGAACATGGGGCCGGATTCAGAATTGCAAACATCACCCATCTTAGGCACGCTGTTTACGAAAGTCGGGTGATTTTTTGGGCTGTGTACATGTGTGCGCCAGATATTATGAAACGGATCTCCAGGTGTACAGAACTTCCAAACACCAACAGGGCAGTCGGTCCCCTATGCCTGCTTAAACTCAATGTTAACATGAACATTTTACAGTCTGGGTGGGTTTAGGTGCAGATCAGTGGAAATACGAA
>WWET01000200.1:333168-343191 GCA_011038615.1 Limnodynastes dumerilii | reverse complement strand
CGCCCCTTCCACCTCCATCTCACCTTGGCGCGTCCCCACCTTGGTGTGCAATAGATATATGCCACCGTCAAAGGGGTGTGGTCAATTCATATGGGGCATGGTCAACCCATTTGGGGTGCAGCTGAGGCTGAATGTAAGCCTCGGAATTAGAATAGAGAACGGCACTTTAAGATTACCTTATTTATTAAACAGAAATTAAAAGACAAATCTCAATAAATATCTGACTGAGAAAGATTAAAACATTGAAACGTTAAAAAAGAAATTTTGTAGATACTATGTGTCTGAAAAGGGGTCCCACTGTTAAGTTACTGATGCTCTGAATTAGAAAGTCATTAAAGTGCTTGAAGTTCAATTGCAGAATAAATTCTGTAAGTTCTGTAACCAGGAATCCGAGCAATTGTTTAGTGTGGAGGAGAGCTGTATGTCCTGTGAGGATCTGAGAGCGTGAGCTGGGATGTATTTTGAAATGAGTGAGGATATATGTACGTGGGTACATTCTTGTTGATGGCTTTGTAGGTTAGCAAAAATATATGTACGTGTATTTGATTCTGTAAAATACAGGTAACCAATGTAGAGACCGACAGAGTGCAGAAGCTCTTGAAGAGCATTTAGAAAGGAAAATTAGTCTAGCTGCTGCATGCAATATAGACTGTAGGGGGGTAATTCTATAATGTGGGAGTACAATAAGGACAGCATTACAATAATCAATGCGGGAGATGATTAGTGCATGAATAAGAGTTTTTGCAGTGTGAGATATTTACGTATTCTGGAAATGTTTTTTAGATGTATGTAACAGGATTTAGAGACAGATTGTATGTGGAGAACAAAGGACAATTCAGAGTCAAAAGTAACACCTAAGCATCGAGCTTTATAAGTAGTGATTATTTCAGTGTTGTCGACAGAGTTAAAGAAGCCAGATGGGTAGCTGTTATTAGCAGATGTTATTTGCAGGTGGAAATATTGGTTAAGTTCTAGATAGATTAAGTTGGAGATGGCGGGAGAACATCCAAGAAGAAATGACAGAGAGGCAATCAGTGACACAGTAGGTGAGAGATCAGGGGTGGATAGGTAGATTTGCATATCATCTGCAGAAAGATCCAGTAGAATTAAAAGAGAGTAGTGTCCTTAAGATTTAGCAGTGATTAAATCATTGACCACCTTGGTCAGTGCAGTATCTGTGGAGTGACAGGAAGGAAAGCCTGACTGAAGAGGATCCAGAAGATTGCCTGAGGAGAGGAAGGGAGTGGAGCAAGTGTAGGTAAATCTTTCGAGCAGCTTTGCAGGGCATGGAAGTTGGGAAAGGGGCAGATTATTTGAGGGAGAGTTGGGGGTCAGAGATGTGTTTTGAGTGAGTAGTGCATGTTTGAATAAAGATGGGAAGATGCCAGTAGAGAGAGAGAGATTGCAGATTGTAGTTAAGGTAGGAATAAGAGATAGACATCGACTGACCTGTGAAGGTACGGAATCAAGAGGACAGGTAGCAGAGTGGGAACAGCAGAAAAGAGCAGATATTTCTTCTTTATTTGTGGGTTGGAATGAGGATATGATGCCTGAGTGTGGATGAAAGGGTCTGAGTAGTGGTCTGATATTGTCAATCTTTAAAGTACAATGCAAGATCTTGAGCACTGATAGAAGTTGGTGGATTTTGCACAGGAGGGCTTAGTAGGGAGCTAAATGTGCGAAATAGGCATTTGGGGTTAGAAGCCTGAGTAGAAATGAAAGTTTGAAAGTTGGATTGTTTGGCCTTGTCCAGAGCATTTCCATAAATTAGATAACTGTTAGTGCAAGTTAAAAAGATATGGGAAGAAATGGTTTTATTTCGGTGTTGCACAGAAAGTTGTGGCTTTTAGTTACGTAAAATTTAAATAAAAGCCATTAATAATAATATAACTCTAAATAGATATGAAGCCCTTGTCTTTTTACACTAAAGTTGTCTTTTTGTGGACTTTTCATGCTTCAAATCAGTTCAATATACACTCTATTTATATTAATGAGAATGTAATTCGCAGACTGAACAGAGATCAAACTCGAATAGCGCTAATTGTTGCAATTCATGATTTTCTGCTCTGGACCCAAGGTGGAAGCTATTGGTTTTATAGAGTCTCAGTATTTGATACTCAGTTGATTAGTTTCTGCATCATATTATCTTCTTTGATACATATAAAATTGTCCTTGATGACACTCACACTGAATGCACATGATCGCGTAGTGTAGTGCGGCATAATTTTGCACTGCACATGCTCAGAAGTGATGTGCACGCAATTGGGGACAATGAGGACATGAATAGAACTCACTCATGGCTGCTGGTTTACAGAGGGGCGTTGCATGGGAAGGATGGGGTGGAGGCACGTGATCAATGTGCTGTAAGGGTGTAGTTCATTAATAATAACATAATAATAATAATTTTTGGCTAAATTAATTCTCTGATCTAGTTTTATTGTATTCATACTGGAACTGAAGTGCTCACACTTATCATAATCACCATACACACCTTAAGGTAGAGTCAGTTGGGCATGAATACTGATTCAGGCATTCCCCCAACAAGGGGTTGGTAAAAAAAAGACTAGACCAAGTCCTTAAATTTATTATTAACAATAATAAGACATTGAATGAATAAACAATACAATATGCACAATAATAATCATGCATAAAGATGGTGACGGTGACAGAAGAAGGCAATGCAGACCAAATAGTGGACTAAGCTTTCCTTAGCCCTTTAACGACCAGTGGGGGCATGTTACCACCCTCACTTCGCCAGCACCCCAAAAAAAGTCCAGGAATGGACAAAGATGCCCCAAATTAACCCGCTGGACCTAGGCCCGCCCACGATACGAAACCCAGTGCCGCCGCTGGCTACGCTTGTGACCAAACCGTTATTCCAGGCTAAGGGAGAATAAATGGTTAGTTAGATACTGCGCACCAGCACATAATGACTGCACTGCCTTCCCGCAGACACCAGGATCCATCATGACAAAACTGTCCAAAGAATGAAACAAATAAAATATTATTCCCAGGTAACGAAGCTTATGCCACCTCAAGGCAAAGGGAGGAAGTGTGGGGGAACCTCTCCCGATCAAAGAGGAGGTGGCCAGGCAAGAGTGGGCTTATAAACCTAACTCCCCTAGACCTCCCCTCAGGCCTATTGGAACCTCTGGGCAAAATATCATAACAGTTAAACTTACTAGCCCTGCCACCTCCCAACCAAGGGTTTAACTTCCTTCAGGCTGAAAGATTTAACCCTCAGTTGTCCTTTCCAGTATACATTACAGTGAAGTACCTTGCACTTTGGATATCCTGGGAATACGTACCATATATATGGTCACATTGTCGCATTGAGCTTGGTTGCATAGGCTTTCTAAGCTGTTGTTCCATAGGCATCCTAGGTTGTACTTTCATAGGCATCCTCAGCTGTACTTTCATAGGCATCCTCAGCTGTAGTTTCATAGGCTTCCTAGGCTCTAGTTGCATAGTCATCCTAAGGCTAAGCTGTACTTACATAGACATCCTTAGCTGTAGTTGCACAGGCATCCTAGGCTGTAGTTGCATAGGCATCCTAGGCTGTAGTTTCATAGATTCCTAGGCTGTAGTTGCATAGGAATCCTAGGCTGTAGTTGTGCAGGCATCCTGGTCTGTAGTTGCATAGGCATCCTGGTCTGTAGTTGCGTAGGCATCCTTGTCTGTAGTTGCATAGGCATCCTGGTCTGTAGTTGCATAGGCATCCTGGTCTGTAGTTGCTTAGGCATCCTGGTCTGTAGTTGCATAGGCATCCTGGTCTGTAGTTGCATAGGCATCCTGGGCTGTAGTTGCACAGGCATCCTGGTCTGTAGTTGTATAGGCATCCTGGTCTGTGGTTGCACAGGCATCCTGATCTGTAGTTGCATAGACATCCTGGGCTATAGTTGCGCAGGCATCCTGGGCTGTAGTTGTGCAGGCATCCTGGGCTATAGTTGCGCAGGCATCCTGGGCTGTAGTTGCACAGGCATCCTGGGCTGTAGTTGCGTAGGCATCCTGATCTGTAGTTGCATAGACATCCTGGGCTGTAGTTGCGCAGGCATCCTGGGCTGTAGTTGCGCAGGCATCCTGGGCTGTAGTTGCACAGGCATCCTGGGCTGTAGTTGAAAAATTGAAAAAGGAAACACCCTCTACATCATTTTCATAAGTTATTCTCTACTTATTTCTGTATATGTTATATCTGTAAACTTCCATACATATCATACATAGACAAATGTTGCTTCCAACCATGCCCTGCCAGCAACTGCAGAGGAGATTGGGCTCTGGCCCATATGTATCTAATCTAATGTTGCTTCCATAAATTAGAAGCCGCTCTCAGATGTGTGTTAGTTCTCAAAAAAGGATTAACACAAAGTTGCCTTGCATCAGAACAAACAAGGGGCTTAGGCTGGCTGCAGGTAGCACATGGCATGGACTGATTTTCTGAATGCCAACAAAACACTTATTGCGATGCATGGGCATTAAGTCTTCCTTCTGCTGCCACATTGTTATGTCCTAAGGGCCTACTTAAGGCACCCAAGCTGACTATGAATGCGTATCAGATTAGATATCTTTCTCCTGTTTAATTGCTGGAAAATGTAATAACTTACAATAAAAAGAGAGTCCTTTGAATGCAACAGGAAACAGGAGAACTGTGGACCGTATTCACAGTTAAGAGTGAGTTATGTGTGGACAGATCCGCACCTAACTAACTCGTCCTGCCCTGCACCCGCACCCCATCTGCCCTGCACCCGCACCCCGTTTTTAGGCACCTAATGGCACTTAAGAGTGCCATAGGGCTACCTTATCTTACAGTGCGTAGTTTTCGTCTTAAGAAGAAAACTATGCATGGACATTGCCTCTCCCCCGCCCTCCCGGCTAATCTTAATCCCTCCCCCCTCCTACTCTACCTAAACACTCCCCGAGGCCGCATTACACCACCTCTTTCTTACTAAACTACACCGTGTGGTCTTTAAAGACCGCACAGAGGCAATCTATGTACTTAACTGGTACGTAGATTGCGTAAATGACCTACTACGCATGCATAGTAGGTCATTTCTAAAATCTCCGCACCTAAGAAGCAGAAGCAGAAGCTTCTTAGGTGTGAATCAGGTCCTGTATTACACTGACCCAATAATCAGAGCTATGTGATCGCTGCTGAGATGATTCTGCTAGAACTAATGCAGGGGGCAGTATGGAGACAGCTCTGATTATCAGGCAGTGTGCGTCCACTGCACATACACAATGCTCTGGCTGTCCGAGCATTATGTCTGTAGCCAGGATCAAATAGTGTGTAATAGAATAAAGTGATAAAGCTTTTTGCTGTATAAATCTGAAGGTGAACAAATGATACTTTCTCTACTTATTAGCATTAATACAAAGTAAAACATCCAGTAAGAGAACATGTTACGGGCTACTTTCTAGCTTTACCAGATACTCATGAATGCTGACAGAAAGCTGGCCACACACTAGAGCAATTACGGGTCCAATCACACAATTATCATGGATCAGGCCAAAAATCGCTGTAGTGTGAGGTGCCCATGTATTTTATGGAACCTCAGATTATCGTCCCAGTAAGGCTCTGGTACAATAATCTGATCATTCTGTATTCCTGACTGATTAATGTGCCAAGGGGACAATATTGTGTAGTTTGTGGGCAAGTCCGATATCTGTCAATCATGGCAGGGGGCATGTGTAGCTTTCTAATTTGCTGGCTGACAGAGACACTCCGGCCAATGTGTGGCACTTCCACTTCCTGTCCACTCCGGCCAATGTGTGGCACCTCCACCTCCTGTCCACTCCGGCAGGAGTGAACAGGAGGTAGAGGTGCCACTCATTGGCTGGGGTGGACAAGAAGTAGAGGTGTCACACATTGGCTGGGGTGCACCTCCTGTCCACTCCGGCCAATGTGTGGCACCTCCACCTCCTGTCCACTCTGGCCAATGTGTGGCACCTCCACCTCCTGGCCGGTGTTTCCCCCTCTATCTGACTCTTGAATTATTGGCAAGTACAGCAGTTATACAGTAATGAAAGCTCTACATTCTGCAACAGATGCGGGTTTCCATTACTATATTACCGCTATACTTGTCGGTACTTAAAGAGTCAGACAGACGATGAAACACCAGCCAGGAGGTAGAGGTGCCACACATTGGCAAGAGTGGACAGGAGGTAGAGGTGCCACACACTGGCCAGAGTGGACAGGAGGTAGAGGTGCCACACATTGGCTGGGGTGGACAGGAGGTAGAGGTGCCACACATTGGCCAGAGTGGACAGGAGGTAGAAGTGCCACACATTGGCTGGGGTGGACAGGAGGTAGATGTGCCACACATTGCAGGCCCTTGATAGATTTGCAGATGTAAATCTTTCATGTTAGGGGTTAAGCTGGGTACACAGCTATCCAATTACCAACACGATCATACAATTTACAAGGATTTGGTCTGATACTGCAAGTGTGTGTACGCTCAAACGATCATAATTTATTGGGATAAAACAGGTCACAAATGTTGATTTGGTTCTATGAATGTCCTAAACATTGCATTCACCGATGATGCGATGTCAGACAATTACAGGCTGTGTATGCAGGTAAGACAATCTGTCTGACTTTGCTGTCAGTCTCCTGTGCATCATAGACAGATCTCTGTACAGTGTGTATGCAGTTACAATTGTTTCAGCAGATGGTTAGGAGAGAGGATGACCTCAGAGCTGCTGGTAAATCAGGGTTGCTAATTCTCCCAGAATATCCCCAGAGGAACGGCAAATCTCCTGCAAGTCCTGACGACCTTCCTCTCATTACAGTAATCCCTAGAGTTACTAGGGATGGGCGGGACTTGTCATCAAGCCCCGCCCACAACCAACACACTAGAGATTACAGTAGTGATTGACAGAGGGAGGAGCTTAATAACATGATTTGTGTAAATTATATTATTAAGCCACACCCCGCGTCAGTATCTATTTCTTCCCTCCAAGTTCTCCCAAAAATAAAAAGTAGACAACCCCATGGTAAATTGGTGTAATGTGTACACGGGAATCGGCATGTGGCTGTTGTCAGAGAAACTGCAAGAGCTATCACAACTCATGCGTGATTACATAAGTGTACCCAGTTTTACATTATCTGCTAAGCCCAGATGCAGCATAGGAAAGTAGGTGCAAGCAGGCAGGTAGCAAGGAAGACTCATTGGGCCTGATCCAGACCTACGAAGCCCGATCGGCTGAAAAGCTGATCTGCACATGCGTCGGCCAGATGTTGGCCTGCGTAAACTATGGCTACGACCAATTGAGGATTGGCGTCTGTAGTAGCAGCATGGTAACGGCCGGCTGATGGGACGTTCCTCGCCGTTACTACGCAAAGTTTAGTGGAAGTAGGCGGGGGGGGGGGAGTAGTGTAATGAGGGAAGGAAAGAGGGAGGGGTTTTAGTACATACACTCCGGTCCCCGCGTATTTACCCTCCCTTACACCGGCTGAAGCCTACCCTAACTTCAGCCGGCGTAAGGAAGTGTAAATACGCTGGGACGGCGGCGTCAGTACGATAACGCCTCATTAGCCCCCCCAGTATTCCTAATCATGTTTATCCAGCCCCCCATTATCCATCATGTATCTCAATCCCCCCAGTATTATCAATTATCATCTTAGGTCACATCAGCATCATTCAGCTTCACACAGGAGGAGGGCTGGAGACGAGAATGAGCACCAATGTTAAACACTGTAAGGAATTAGACCGGCGCTATGGAGTAGGGGGGGCAGCGGGATTGACGTCTGTCCAGCATGGCGCTGTCCTGCACCACATCACCCCGCTTTCCGCATAGCGCCAGCCCTGGTTCCTGCACTGATCCAGAGCATCGGCCCAGAGCAATTAGATCTAACTTTTTCTCTCATTTCCAATTTAGATGCAGAATTTGTCTTAAGTAACATGGATACATCTTGCTGTGTGACAGCAGTGCACACTGGTGGTGGCGTAAAGGTGTTTCCAATATATTCCTGGCACAGAGGAGCCATAATTACAGCTGAGAGTTGCTGAAGCAGAACTTGTCTGACCATGTGCTACATTTTTTGTATATCCATCATTGTGTATAGTTAGAAATGTATTTTTGCTACACTCATATAATCAACAACATTAGGTTAACAGTGTATGGATTTTGCTAAAGATGACTTTGACTGGACTGTAAAATGTTTTAATTTTTTTTAGCTTATTTATTTTAGCGATACAAAAAGCTCCTTTGTTATATCTAGAGCATAGTCTTGTAAATTTATCTATTAAAGAGTACTTCTATATAAAAAAATAAAATCACTACTTATAAAGCACTCTTACACAATTTTTTATAATTCCGAATTTATTTTACATAGTTGTATATGCAAAAGTTCATATTATGCAAAACATTTTAGCATAGATGTTTTATCAAGGCTTATTGGAGCAGCATGTGGCTCAGTGAGTAGCACTTGTGTCTTACAGCGCTAAGCTCATGGGTTTGAATCTTGGACTAGGCTTTATCTGTGTGGATTTTGTATGTTCTTCTCGTATCTGTGTGGGTTTCCTCCCACACTCCTAAAACATGATGATAAGTTAATTGGCTGTTGAATAAATTGATCCTAATGTGTATGTGTTGGGGACCTTTTTAATTAGCTCCAATGGGACAGGGACTAATGTGAAATATTCTCTGAAAGGTGCTATGTAATCTTGTAGTTTTATATAAAAACCTGTTAATTAAAATTAGAAAACACAGGTGAATATTTTTAGTGTTGAAAACATGGCATAATGGTTGTGGATCTGTGATATCCAGAACTTAAACGTTTGTACTAGCCAGTAAACAGAATTCTCTAGTCAGCCATTCAAGTTGTATTAAAAATGTCTGGTGCCTTTATGAACTTTTAAGGATAAAAAAACAAGATGAAAAGCACGAGCATGACATTCAGTATTACAGTGTACAATTTTAACATGGGGGAATTGTTCTGCGGCTTATAGTATAAATGAGGTATTAAGTCACCATCAGCCTTCAAAAAACAAGTGTACACATCAGAGCCGGGTATATGGCAATTATTAACTTTCATCGGGTGGAAGTGATTTTCTGACTGGACAAACATGTTGCCATGCAGAGGGGCGTTTAGAGTTTTTTGCATGCTGGCAGATTTTGCCCGATACAGTGGACGAATAATAAGGGAACATTATGTTTACACTGCAATTTGATGTCCTAGATAACTAAGGAATGGGTCTAGAGTTTGCAAATAAGAGGTAAACGGTGAAATTTTATGCCTGCACAAAACCACATTGAATTGCAGATAGAGTCAAATGAATTTTATTCTTTAAAAGTAGGCAGAATATTTTGGCCTTGCTTATTTCACACAGATACTGACCAGCCTTATTTTTACAAAGTTATTTAGACTTGGGATAGGAAACAGGGTTGCCAACTCTCACAGAATATCCTGGAGACTCCCGAAATTCTAGCTGTTCTCTCAGTATCCCAGGAGCGCCTGCAAAACTCCTGCAGTAACCCCCCTTCCCCCCACTGCCTAGTAACACTACAATTCTAGTGTAGCTAGGGACTGACCGGGACATGATGATGCAATTTGTGTCATCAAGCCCCGCCTCCATCTCAGAAATACTCTGAAAACTGTCATTGTTGCTCGGAGGCAGGGCTTTGGGATGAGATTTGCATAAATCACGTCATGAAGCCATGCCCCCATTAAGGGTCTCCTGGAGGGAAGAAATGAAAAGTAGGTAACCCTGCTCTCAACTGTAATACAGGTTAAGACAGATGGCATTTGTCGCCCTTGAACTTTCCACCCATTTTCTTCTTTTAAAACTCTGGATCTGGTTTTAGGATACACTCCCTTCCGAATCTATACAGTGTCTATCCAAACTTTTATATGTTCTCCCCTATGATTTAAATGTTATCATTTTAACGAGAAAATACTAATAAATTATAAAAGATTAGGACCCTCACGTTATCTGGCAAGTATGCACCCCCACCCTCACTTCCTCTGTCACGTGTGCACCCCCACCCTCACTTCCTCTGTCACGTGTGCACCCCCACCTTCAC
>WWET01000200.1:320506-331816 GCA_011038615.1 Limnodynastes dumerilii | reverse complement strand
GCACGCCCGCTCTCACTTTATCTGTCACATGTGCACAACCACCCTCACTTTATCTGTCACATGCGCACAACCACCCTCACTTTATCTGTCACATGCGCACCCCCACCCTCACTTTATCTGTCACATGCGCACAACCACCCTCACTTTATCTGTCACATGTGCACAACCACCCTCACTTTATCTGTCACATGTGCACAACCACCCTCACGTCATCTGTCACATGTGCACAACCACCCTCACGTCATCTGTCACATGCGCAATGTTGTTGGCTGCAGACAACTGGCCAGGACTAGCAGCAGCTTAGGTGGCACGCAGCACACAATCTATAAGTGCTGAGCTCTCTTTATAAATAATTGCAGGCAGCTGGCGGCTTTGCACTGTCCTCTGTAGGTCGCTGCCATCATCGTATTTATAAACAGCAATCAGCACTCATAGAATTAGTGC
Organism: Limnodynastes dumerilii; assembly: GCA_011038615.1. Lineage (NCBI taxonomy): Eukaryota > Metazoa > Chordata > Amphibia > Anura > Limnodynastidae > Limnodynastes > Limnodynastes dumerilii. Next base: position 331,372 of record WWET01000200.1, on the reverse strand, counting down.
TGAGCTCTATCTCAGCTGATGGTCAGATTACAGCTGTCACGCTGGCCTGGTCCACGAATATTTGATTAAATATTCACATACCCTGAAAGACATTTGGGAGCTAGTTCAGGAACTTTTTGGGGCTGCCATTATGGTTAGCCTAGATCAGCATGCAAGAATGGGTCCCCTCGTCTGCCTCTGAACTGTTCTCATTTGCAAATATTATGTAAAATATTTAATAGATTAACTTATTTATTATATACTACAATGAGACTTGAAGCAGAGTGAATGAAACGTGAAATTATGTGTCAAGAGGCTCTTCTAAAGTTAAGGGTCATTACATACTCTAACCATGTAAGTTTGCCCAGACAAGATACAAGAACCACACCTTTGCTTCCACAGCGGTTGGATCTCCAGCCACAGTGGGTGTGGGTTGCAAATACGAACGGCCCTTTCTCGAAAGGGTCATTTCATACCAGTAAATGCAGAATAGTTTTGGAAATCAAATCTGCCTCGAGGAGGAGAAGCATCCGATGCTCCCCTATGCGCCGAATGGGAAGTATTTTTCTACCTAATCCTTATCATTATCCTTACTCTAACCCTAACTCTCATCTCCCCACAGCCTGACCCTAAGACTCCTTTCCCCATAACCTAACTCTAAGATTCCCCTACCCGCAGGCTGAGCCTAACCCTCCCCTTTCATTACTACCCTAAAAGTCGAGTGTTACTGACCTTTTCTTGCCGGCAACTCCATTCCGGCCACAGCTATAGCGGAGGTCTGATGCCGGATCCTTGCCCCACCCACAAATATATATTCTCGTAAGGATTTCTGCTGGACAAACCTCTACCTCAAGATTTCCGCACTGTCCCATTGGCCCAGCGAAGGAGTCTGTATAGTATGTAAGGGCTAAAGCTTCTGTTTCCACCCACCGTCAGTTTCTTGATGATCCAGAGCAGCACCCATGCATGCATCGCTTTAAATGTCCCCTTGTAGGAAGCCTGGATCCAGTACTAGTTCACCCGAAATCCACCAATATCCACCAGAACAGAGATGTGTCCACTGCTCTCAAACATCCAAACATCAAATTATTTTTTAAGCCCAATGCTTGAAAATGTTGTCTTCTGAGTATTACATCCCAATAAGAAAAATAGTCATAAAATTGCCACAGTATTATAATGTAGCTTTTCATAAGACACCTTCCACTATTACTAAGCATCTTCCTTTTGTATTTTATTCTCTACCAATCTACTTTCTTTTCTATATTAGCAATGAGATGAAAATACAGTTGCTTTGGGTAGGAAGGCATCAGACAGAAGCTGTGCATCCTAATTGTGCAATTAAAGTTTCATGATCTCATATTGAAAATTCACTAGCAAATATCAGAAATGTTCTTCTTGTTTCTAGACTTACGATCTGATTAAAAGTTATTGTTCATTGTTAATCTGAAAAAACCAATGCTTGTGCAGCCAACTGTACTCCTTGTAAAAAAGAAAGGGATGCGCTTCAGGGTATAGCCGAAATGAGGTTTTATTAAAGTTATTACCTGGACATATTATAATATACATAATATATATCAAAATTCAGTAATAATAAAATCTCACAGTTTAGTAAATTATGATTATACTCAATCAGTGGGTCCGTACGACTGCTGATCCATTCATACACTCCCCACTGTACAATTGAAATGCTTGGCGGGCGGAGGGGAATCACAGCCCCTTTGTGTGCAAAATCTACCATACGGAACTTAGTTCCATATGACAGAAGTTACATCCATAAAATGCACATAACATCTGATATATATTTGATATATATTATGTGTATTATATTATATTGGGGTAGATCCAGAACTACGTTTGCCGTACGTTTATTCGCGTAGTGTATTTTCGTGTGCGTACATTCTATACACTCCCCTTGGCACACCCCTTGAATATACGTATTTTGTCAACATACGCTTTCCAAACCCTACCTTAACTTTTGCCAACGTAACCGCAGTGATCCACACACGTACGTATGGGCAACACGTATTTACGCAGCTAAGCACGCCCATACTGTACACTTTAAATACAACCCCCGCCTACTTAACTTATTTCTGACGTATTTTGGACTCACGTAAAATCGGCATGCCCACACGTAAGTTTTTACGTGACACATACGTGAATGGCCTATAGGTTCACAATTACGCTACGTTACTGAGCGTATTTTCTATGGTGCACATGCGCAGTAAGCGATTTTATGTCTCCGCCACGTGTAAATTCGCTCACAAGCGTTGTTCTGGATCTGGCCCATTATGTGTAATATTTCCAGGTAATAACTTAAATAAAACCTCATTTGGGTTATACCCCCAAGCACGTAACTTTCCTTTTTACTGTGTTTTTTTTAATGGGAATTGGCCATTCCAAGGGTTGTAGGTGGGATACCGGAGTGTTATCTTGATCTGGTAAACATCACTAGAGGCTTGGAGGGATAGCCTCCAAATACATATCTATATTGAACTTTATTCTTGTTTAATGTTATCCTTGTTAATTTTGTCAGCTAGGTTTTCATTGTTTTACCAAAATATTTTTTAGAACCATCTTAAATTTAGATTTTAAAAAGTTAAATATTTTTGTAAAGCACTACATAAATGTCACACAACTAAATGTCCCAATGACCATGCCATTCATATTACCCTCTCTTCTTCTGATATTGTTCCAGGGCCATAACTATTGGTGTGTGATATGGGCAGTTGCCCCAGGCACAAGGCTAAAGTGGGGCACTAGTAAGCTTTTTTTTAAGGTTAAACTGGTTAATAATTAAAGGTTTGGGGCGCCACTTTTCATTTTTGTCACTGGCACAAAAATTTCTAGATACGGCTCTGTTCATGGATGTGTGAATCAGTAAATTGTGTGTAATGTGGATGTGGGAATCAGTAAATTGTGTGTAATGTGGATGTGCGAATCAGTAAATTGTGTGTAATGTGGATGTACGAATCAGTAAATTGTGTGTAATGTGGATGTGGGAATCAGTAAATTGTGTGTAATGTGGATGTGCTAATCAGTAAATTGTGTGTAATGTGGATGTGCGAATCAGTAAAGTGTGTAATGTGGATGTGGGAATCAGTAAATTGTGTGTAATGTGGATGTGCGAATCAGTAAATTGTGTGTAATGTGGATGTGCGTCAGTAAATTGTGTGTAATGTGGATGTGCTAATCAGTAAATTGTGTGTAATGTGGATGTGCTAATCAGTAAATTGTGTGTAATGTGGATGTGCGAATCAGTAAAGTGTGTAATGTGGATGTGGGAATCAGTAAATTGTGTGTAATGTGGATGTGCGAATCAGTAAAGTGTGTAATGTGGATGTGGGAATCAGTAAATTGTGTGTAATGTGGATGTGCGAATCAGTAAAGTGTGTAATGTGGATGTGGGAATCAGTAAATTGTGTGTAATGTGGATGTGCGAATCAGTAAAGTGTGTAATGTGGATGTGGGAATCAGTAAATTGTGTGTAATGTGGATGTGCGAATCAGTAAAGTGTGTAATGTGGATGTGGGAATCAGTAAATTGTGTGTAATGTGGATGTGCGAATCAGTAAAGTGTGTAATGTGGATGTGGGAATCAGTAAATTGTGTGTAATGTGGATGTGCGAATCAGTAAAGTGTGTAATGTGGATGTGGGAATCAGTAAATTGTGTGTAATGTGGATGTGCGAATCAGTAAAGTGTGTAATGTGGATGTGGGAATCAGTAAATTGTGTGTAATGTGGATGTGCGAATCAGTAAAGTGTGTAATGTGGATGTGGGAATCAGTAAATTGTGTGTAATGTGGATGTGCGAATCAGTAAAGTGTGTAATGTGGATGTGGGAATCAGTAAATTGTGTGTAATGTGGATGTGCGAATCAGTAAAGTGTGTAATGTGGATGTGGGAATCAGTAAATTGTGTGTAATGTGGATGTGCGAATCAGTAAAGTGTGTAATGTGGATGTGGGAATCAGTAAATTGTGTGTAATGTGGATGTGCGAATCAGTAAAGTGTGTAATGTGGATGTGGGAATCAGTAAATTGTGTGTAATGTGGATGTGCGAATCAGTAAAGTGTGTAATGTGGATGTGGGAATCAGTAAATTGTGTGTAATGTGGATGTGCGAATCAGTAAAGTGTGTAATGTGGATGTGGGAATCAGTAAAAGCCTGCAAAAGCAGATTTACATTGGTGTTGTAGGGATTATTTTCTACACTAGTGGCATAGAGAACATAGAATATATTGCTGGTAGCAAAGTGTTAGCTAATCAGTACAGACAGATTCTTATGGATGACTAGAAAAAGTAATGAAGTAATTTCCAAGAATTAACAAAAGTTGTAAAAACACATTATGTCTCCAATTTATCTCACTTGTGGCTCAGATCATTATTCCCTCTCTGTAATGGAGATAAAATAAAAGATAATAATGAAAATAATTAAATGTGATATATTAGCAATGAAAAGTGTAAAATTGATTTTTTTAGGGGCTAGATTTACTAAGCTGCGGATTTGAAAAAATGAAGATGTTGGCCATAACAACCAATCAGATTCTAGATTTCATATAAATGTTACATACTAGAGAATGTCAGCTAGAATCTGATTGGTTGCTATGGGCAACATCTCCACTTTTCCAAACCCGCAGCTTAGTAAATCTGGCCCTTAGTTTGGGGGGGTTTATATCACCCCTCATAATTAAAGTGACCTTTCTTTATATATTTCAGTTTAATCTTCACAACACAACCGGATGAACTTCTTGGAAGGACATCACCATTGTATCTCCAGGATGTAATGAGTTTTTGATAACTTTATAGATCTGCACAAAGGCCGAAACATCTGTTCAAGCCATCATGTCAGGGCTTGGTCCTTCCATTGATTTACCAGAAGAAATGGGAAATGGAACTTTCTTACAACTATTCCCCACCTCTCTTTCAACATCAGTGGATTCCTCGTTACCCACAAGTAATCGGTTATCAAACGTTTATGTATATGTATCCATCTTCCTTAGCTTGCTAGCATTTCTTCTATTGCTGCTGATCATTGCCCTTCAGAGACTAAAAAATATCATCTCCTCCACATCGTCTTACCCAGAATATACCAGTGACGCTGGAAGCTCCTTCACTAACTTAGAAGTTTGTAGCATTTCTTCCCAGCGGTCTTCTTTTTCTAACCTTTCTTCGTAAGGAAGGATCAAAGAGAATTCCTAAAGACGGGAAATGTGGAAATACTGCATGCGACGATCACCTTTGAAAATGAATAGACATCCCGCATTCCGTTTGAAATGATGCTGCTTTTTAAACTCAATTTTGCTTTTGTCACTTATTCGTTTCATCTGCTTCGTTCCCAACTTCAGTCGATTTGAATGTTTCCCTTGTTAAATAAACTCATAAAGCAAATGTAGTCCCTCTAATCAGGACACTCACGAAGATCAAAGCTTTTTCGATTTCAGAGCTCTTGATCTAAACACAAGCCGGGGCTTTCACACCTGTATATAACCTGCTGCATATTGTACTTCTATAAGCTTTCTGTTTAGTGCGTAGATTTTTCATTCATGAGTCAGGAAACATGTTACTACTTAATGGAACAAAATTTTGAGAGTATATTGTCTTTAGTTTCTGTAATCATGCATCGCCAAGTAAAGTTACAGCTAAAATACTAGTTCATTATTTTACTAACCAATTGAGTTTTACATTTTTTTGTAACATGGGATCATTCCTAACCAGGGGTGTATCTAGGGTTCTGGCCACCTCTGACAAAGTAAGGCTCAATATTCCGGGACCAAAAAATCTTTATATAAAGGGGTAGATCCAGAACTAAGCTCAGATTTCTTATGTTATCCTCCACAACAGAGGCTATATTCCAAACAGGAGCGTCACAACTTTTATTGTTGGGGGGGGGCAAGAGTTTAGCCCTCCCACTGGCACCCCCATCTCACCTTGGTGTGCCCCCCACCTTGTGTAATAGGTGGGGTTGTGCCGCTGCGAAGCCCATTGTGGGCGTGGTCATGCCATTGGGGGGTATGGTCAACCCATCATGTCTGCAGCCCCCACCCAGTACTCCGATCATGGCTCCAGCCCCCCACCCAGTATTCCCATGTGTCTACAGCCCCCCATCGGTTGGCTGTGTATGTGGACTGTACTGTACTGAGCATGTGCAGTACAAATGCAATTCGCATGCATAAGCCTTAGAGATTCTGGATCTGGTCCAAAGAGAATTCAAATAAAATATATATAATATAATAATTAATCACAACACTCCTGGGAGCAGCGATATATCAGGGGAGGGGGAAGGAAAGGGATGAGTTAAGGAAGGGAAGCCTATTTGATCTGCCAGAGCTGTGCCACTGGATATCATATTATAGGAGAGGCAGCAGGCCAGAGCAGAAGATCATATAGGCTCTACACTATACTAAACACAGTAGAGTCTAAAATGCAATCAATGCTACTCAGTTTCCAGCACTTCACTACATGCCCGGCAGCAGTTCAGAAGATCAGATGGCCAGCCTGTGATGTACAAGAGCTGTGCTGCTGCCTGTCATGTTATACTATATGATAAGCAGTGGAGCAGCAGCATCAGGATGCCTCTACATCACAGTCCGTCCACTAGCACTGTAGAGCTGCAGATATGTAGATCTGATTTTCTGCACCACTGTCGGTCATATAGCAGAGGGATGAAGTCGAGCAGCATTGGGGGCATAGTGAACTATACTGTGTGATTCTACCCCTCAACCAGAGTCAGTGCCATCCTGGCCAATGGGTAGTTACATCCTTGGTGTTGCCTTATGATTGCTTTGTGTTTAGATCTATGATTGCAGGGATCTACAATCGCAGGGCCGCTATTACCATGCTTTCGTGCGCAGACGGACCTCCGATAGCCATACCCTACCCTACATATTATGACTCATGCAATTGGCGGGGGGAGGAGCGGGGTAGAGGACCGGAGAAGTAGGTGCGAATACATGTTACATGTGTATCCGCACCTATGGATCACACACGCAAGTGTGAATACGGTCCTAAGTTTTTCTGACAGCAGGGCAACAGGAAAGGGCAGGATATCTACAGCGGGTATGCAATGTCGGATGGGGGAGGTATGCTAATTGTACAGTAAGGGCTTATGTACAATGCAGATTTCCATAGGTCCCTATCTTATGTGGGGATGTACGGAAATGATAAGGTAGTGTCCTGCGATCATAACTCCTTTACATGCAAGGGGAAGGGCTTAGATCTCCACTGTCTGGATCTAGTCCAATCAATAGAAGTCTTTTCTCGTTTCTACTATTTATTTCTTTTGTTACACATGTTTAATAGCAGATGTTTCTATATAATAATGGTTTCATTCAAGATAATTACAAACAAAAAGATGGCATTTATTCTAAATGCTTCAATCATTGAGATTTTTCTCAATCTGTTGCACTGTGCCAGAGCAGCCAATAGGAACAAAACAACTAAGCCAAGGTTCAGCCCAACAAGGACCGAATAGATTACAGAACATAAGATTTAGCTAACTCAGAAAATACGGAAGATAAATCGTTTAAACTAAATATTACCAATAACAGCCTGATGTTTTGGCAAATAACCTGTCATTATCTACTCATATACCTAAATCATTTGATTTTTAATAACATGAGTGGGAGAAGTAACATTTTCTGGAGAAGACTCAAAAAGCATAAACCTAACATTTTATTAGATTTTTGTTTTAAATTGCCTTAGTTTGAATTGTGTTAAACAACAGTACTTCTTTCCAGCACCAGTAAATGGCAAATTATATCTGAACACATCTTCATATCCTTACCAGAGATGTGTAATAATAGATTTTAATCCATAGAACATTTCGGAAATGTAATTACTGTGTCCTGATCATTTCCCTTTCAGGTGCTGACCTTTAAATCGAACATCTACCAGTTACGCATTATATTCAGTGAACAGTGATGATCTCTGTAGTCACAGACGAGGCTGCTAATATGAAAATATGCTCTTTTGTATTTTAAAATGCAATATTCTAATGCAATATAAAAACATATAATTATATATCATTTTACAATAGTCCTTTCTAAACATGGAACAAGCATCAGATTTTTCCTGGCATTTACAGCCATGAGACTACCATCTAGTTTTTAAATGACTGATCCTTCTACAGGAGATCTTGATGCTCAATAAGATACTCACCCTCTTTTCCCTTTAATAAATCATCTAATAATTTCATGTTAAATCTCTGATGAGGAATCAGTTAGGCACATTGGATGCGGTTGCACTTTCATTTGTCTGATTATGACCAGCAGTCACTAGCGCTGGTTCATCACTTTGAGCAAGTAGTGAAGAGAAGAAGAGAATGGGAAGTCAAGGGTGTGGGTGGCACAACAGGAAAGAGGGTTGTGGGCAGTGGTATAAGTGGGCACGCAGTGGGCCATTGTCCGTGCATGGTTTTCTTGTTAAGAAGGAAACTATACACGGTAAGATAAGGTAACCCCTATGCCACTCTGAAGTGCCATTAGGTACCTAAAAACGGGGGTCAGGTTCGGGGCAAAACAAGTAAGTTAGATGTGAATCTATCCGCACCTAACTCACTCTTAACTGTGAACACGGTCCAATATCATCAGGGCCAACCAGGTCAACCACTATACATCAACCAGGCCAACCAGGTCAACCACTATACCTCAACCAAGCCAACCCCTATACATCAACCAGGTCAACCACTATACATCAACCAGGCCAACCAGTTCAACCACTATACATCAACAAGGCCAACCACTATACATCAACAAGGCCAGCCAGGTCAACAGCTATACATCAACCTGGCACCCTGGCAACATAACATAGTTAATTCAACTTACCTTGTAACCAGCTCTTCTGTCTGTTCTGTCCTCCAGCTGTGTCTCTCCTCCGCTCCCCTGTGATGTCTTCTTAGCGGCTCTGTTGAATATCATGAATTTGTGCACATGTGCAAACATGATCATAAATCGAGTGCCGGACAGAGGTTAGGATCTGGTTCTAAAAGTATTTATAAGCACATCCTTGGTGTGAATTTTTCTGTATAAAAAGTGACATGTATTTTTTTTATTGTGTTTTGATAACATAACATATAATTCCTAGAAGAAACATTGGGATATTTATTTATTAGTTATTTATTTATGTTTTTTTACCTACACTGACATATTACAGAGCACTGTAAATTAAATGTGACACAATCAAGTAACAAATGTTACAATTACATAAGTGAAAATTCAGTTGGCTACTAAGCAAAAAATGGCTTCTAACCATATGAGCTTACAATCTAAGAGGTAAGGTGAGCGCTGATATATAATGCAGCTAAATAACATTTGTAGCTACTGGTTTTCAAGTGTATAAGGCTGTTACTTCTATGCAGCTCTCATGAGATACAGCTAAAATGAAGAGAGCATGTGTTGGAGACACCAAGCGTGAACTTTATCATTTGTAGAATAAAGGGTTTATTCTATATGAAATATTTATTAAGTCAGTTATCTTAGAAGTTCTTGAATTACATCTATTTTTCTACCTTGGATCTATCACTGACACAGGGGAAAAGAACCTCTCACACATAAGTTGGTAAGAGCATTCTATAAAGCCACTTTTCAGTTTTATTTGTTTGTTCAGAGCACATACTATAATATGCTATATTTAGTTATGGCCCTTATGCACCATACTCACTCCCATAATGGAAGCTTGATTTTGTTCATAACAGGGCAGAGTAGGATTCTATCTCCCTAGGCCCACCTAAGACTCTCCCTATGAGGCCCAGGGCAAAGAATTCAGTTAGAAGACACATCACAATTATGGGTGTATACGCTTGCCACTGTGCCCACAGGAATGTGGTTGCCGGTTCCGGGTGTCCCTATTTCAAACATGATACAGTTACCAGCTGAAGGGCGACTGTATCATGTTTAAAATGTCACCAATGAGAATAGGTACCTATTTCTACCCGTTCACAATAGTAAAACAGCTAGATTTAGGGCTTAGACTGGGGTGCGTTAGGGCTTAGACTGAGACGGCAATGCTGAGGTTAGGGTTACAGCTTAAAAAAGGGTAGTTAAGGCTTAAGGGAAAAGTTAGGGTTAGGCTGTCGGACATGGAAGTTTAAGGTTAGGGCTAAAGAAGTGGAAGGTTAGGGTTAGGGCTCAAAGGGAAGGTTAGGGTTAGGCTTTTGGAAAGAAGGCTTAGGGTAGGGTTAAAGGTTAGAGTTTGGGGAAGCCTTACCTTTTTGAAATAGAAATATTTTGCCGCAATAGAAAAATGGAGACTGACAGAAATCACCATTTAACAGCCGTGCGATGGTCTGTGTGGCATGTGTGGCAAAAGACACACAAGCACAGTTTCATAATATAGGTAACAATGTGCTGGCTCCTTCAGTGTCTCCCTGTGCATCTGCAGATCCCTAGACGCTCATTACAGGGTTTCTGATAAAAGTCCCTGATAAATACTGTTCAGTTTCAGTAAAAATTGCAGTAGTGGTAAAGGTAAATATGTGGTTCTCCGGCTTGGTTTCAATGAACAAAAAACAGGGGAAAACAAACAGGATAAAAAAAAATCACCAAGACTAGCTTGGATCAGAAAAATATATGAATGAACAAATATTAATAGTAATTAATTTATACACTGGAATAAGGTTATAATTTACATAATTGGTAACATCAGGTTTTATGCACGAGTCAGTTGGCCTAACTAACATGTGATGCATTATATTCCATAATCAAAGTGAGATCAAACTCAAATCAAGACCACATCTCACAAGGTTAAGATTTTGGAACAAGGGGCCTGATCCAGAGGTACGATGTAGCGCTGAGCGTACTAACGCCCAGCGTTACATCGCTGACTCCCCCTGGCACTCCCCCTGTGCGGGCGTATGGCCCCTTCCTTACGCCGGCTGAAGGCTACCCTAACTT
>WWET01000200.1:305134-317903 GCA_011038615.1 Limnodynastes dumerilii | reverse complement strand
ATAATGGCAAATAAAAAAATTATAATTCTTAGACACTACTATACAATACAGACAGTGTACTAGTCGCACTATAAAATTCTCACTGCAACCAATTGACTTCCCTACAATACACACTGTTTTCTTATGACCACCATACAATATACACTTGCATTCTAGCATTAGACTATATCTATGTGACAGCCATACCATAAAGATATTGGACCGAGTCTTCATTTAATAACGTGAACCCGTTTATGCACGCAATGTGCGTAAGAGGTGTCTATAGTCTACAAGGCGCATTCTTTTTAAGTAAATAGGGGATTTGCTTTCACTCTGCCTGCAAAGGTGGGTGGGGGAAGCATGTAAATTATACAGTGTGGGGTGGTAATCCCACTTACCAGTGGATCAGCGGTCGGTCGGACTGCTGATCTGCAAGTTTGAATTAAGGTTGCCTTATGGCAGCATAAGTCACCCTGTTTACAACCGAGAGTGGGGAGTGACAGGGGGTATTCACTTTCCTCTCATGAGAATTTAAATACCCCGCACATATTGAAAATATGCAAGGGTGTGGATCCGGTCCTTTAAGGCAATGCCCTACACACTGCATCCTAGAAATCACCATACAATACAGATTGCATTCTTTTGACCACTATGCAATAAATTCAACATTCTTGTAACCAAAATGCTGTAAAAAAAGACTCCTTGTAAATGTCATAAAATACAGAAAACATATTTGGAGCTACAATACAAAAGAAATGCAGCCTTGTGAGTACTTACTGGTGTCCAGTGACACCTCACCATACACGCACTAGGTCTGAAAAAATTTACAGCTACTGTAGGCTAATTTATGGCACCCAGCCTTCACAATCTCCCCCTCAAGTGTGACTCCAGTCTTCCAATATACCCTTTGCTGTGTCACATGCCTAAATCTCCCCCTCTTGTATGTCACCAGCTTTCCAATATTTCCCCCTCCTGTTTGTCTCCAGTGTTCCAATATTTCCCCATTGTGTCACCAGCCTTCCAATATCCCCCCTCATGCCTCTCCAGCCTTCCTGTATTTTCCCTTATATTTCTCCAGGGTTCCAATATTACTCCTTTATGCCTCTCCAGCCTTCCAATATCCTCCATCATGTCTTCAATACACCCCACTCATGTCTCTCCAGCCTTCCAATATCCTCCCTCATGTCTTTAATACTCCCCACTCATGTCTCTCCAGTTCTCCAATATTCCTTTTGTCTTGCCAGCTTTCCAATATTCCCTCACATGTCTATCCATTATTGCAATAATCCCCCTTATGTCTTTCCAACCTTTCAATAATCCCCCTTTTGTGTCTCCAGCCATCCAATATTTTCCCCTCTTGTATTTCCAGCCTTTCAACATTCCCCCCTCCTCTATGTTCAGGCCTTCCAGTTCCCGTAAAGTGGGCAAAGTGCGTGAGTGGGCTGTTTGGACTGTTTGGACTGTTTGGACTGGAGGGTGCATGTTACGCTAGTTTTACTAATGTACTACCATTCTGTACAATGGAATTTAAGTACAAATAAGCAATACTTCTCCTCCGCAAGCTTAGATGGGTGGGGGAAGCATTTCAATTTTACAGTTTGGGTGTCGTCACCCACCAATGAGCAGATCAGCGGTCAGACGGACTACTGATCCACAAGTGTGAATTAAGGTTGCCTTATGGTAGCGTAAGTCCCACTTTTTACACACAAGAGAGGGGAGTCACAGGTGGAGATCACTCCCCTCTCTCATGAGAAATTAAACACCCTGCATTTATGGAAAACATGCGGGGGTGTCTGAATATGCACATTAAGATAAACCAGATTGTGGTAGCTAAAAGCCAAGGTACATGAAGAAACTTTAGATTTTAAGGATGTGTCTGAAAGTGGTTGCAGTCCCTAGTTAGAAAGTCTAAGTTCCGAAATAGGACATCGGAAAGTTCCTTTTCACATGTCCCTATTTCGAATACCCCTTTAGTTTAGAATTTTTTTTTCAGAATGGGTGAGTATGCCAATCGGCATACTCACCCATTCCGTTTTGGAAACACCGCCGCCGCTACCGCAGGACCCGGACCACGTGAAGGGTGAGTAACACACATGGTACATATTCATGTAAATGAGAAATACAATACAAGTACAACACAAAAATAAAATACAGTCCAAAATAGCAGAACAGTATGTATGGAGTATAAAGAAGCAGGATATGTGTGTAGGAGCAGGTGAATAAGGAGAGAGATAGACAGTGGAGAGGAAAAAGTGGGAATTAATGAGGACAGAGATAGAGGGGTGATGAAATGAGGGAGGTGGACGCTGCTCATAAGACACTATGATAAGACGCTAATAACACACTAAGTGGGAGAGGGTGAACAAACAGGAGACACAGGGATGAAGAAGGCAGGTAAGCTTAGGTGGAGGAAGGGTAGGCTAGCCTGCAGAAGTGGGTTTTATTAATAGAACAACAAGGTGGGAATAAAAATCCTTAATATAATGTGGTGAAGATGAAGCATTGCTAAAGCTGGATATACATTAGAGATGAGCACCGACCCCCTTGTTTTGGTCTTGGTCCTAGTTCTAAGTCATCATCTGGTTTTGGTTTTGTATTATTAACATTAGTAACATTCATTTCCAGGTTTTGTTTTTGTTATAGAAAAAAATATATATTTTAACAAGCATGGAAGACCATGGCCATGCTAGTGCCTGTAGTACTACAAACGCCAGCATGCCCAAGATATAAATGGCAATCTGGGCTTTCTGGGACTTGCACTGAACCAACACAAAAGTATGCATTTTCTGTATTGTTAAAATATATTTTTTTATTTTAAAAAAATCAAACCTGTAAATGAAAGTTATTGATGTTAATAAGTAGGAGTTACAATACATACATTATTTTATATTGTGCACTACTGTTTCCAGCAAACCCAGGCTGCCATTAATAGCTTGGACATGCTGGAATTTGTAGTACAAATGGTATTACAAGCACCAGCATGGACTAGTACCCAGGGCCCGCTGCAACCTGTAGTGAGCTAATACAATAAATTAAAATGGGCCAATAAAAAAAACAACAAAAAAAACAAATAAATAAAAAAATATAAAAAACAGCAAACTTACCAAACTCCAGCTTCTTCACCTGTAGGGGAGCTTGGAAAAAATAAAAAGCTTTCAGAGCAATGCAAACTGGTGCAGAAAACAAAATAGGTCATATATAACAGCATGGATAGGATGGTCTCACCTTGTCCCAGGTTATCAACAAAGCATTTTTCTCACTTTTTGTTGAGGGGACATTTTAGAGCCCTAGAAAACACATCTGCTACTCCTGGCTGGTGTATCCACCATGAGTGACTGCCTTGGGCCCTGTAAGAGCCACCCCTATGGTAGTTACACCTCTGGACACAAGAAAAACAGAGTTGAAGCTGCAACAGTTTAAATGACATTTTGTCATTCTTGTTGACACACAGCTATTCTTCATTGGAAGTGTAAGATAGTAGTCGAAAGAGATTCAGATATAATGAACCTTATTCTGAAGAGTCCCGCTGACAGCTTTTTAACCTGGACGGAATTCTTTGTGGAAAAGTGACACGTCTGCCACTTTCCAAAGGGAGTCGTTTCCCAATACTAGTAATGGGAAAACACCTTATTGTAGGAAGCTTGGATCCATGGGCTGGATCCAGACTTAAGAAGGAGCTTGTAATTAAGAGAGAAAGGTTACACCTGGGCAAAACCATATTGATTTCAGAGGGAGTAAAGTTAATTGTATTCTTTGTATGCAGGAATATATCTTTGAATTGCTTACTGCACACAGATACTGACCAGCTTTACTATCACACTGTTATTTAGACTTGGGATAGGAAACTTCACCTCTCAACTCTAATACTGTTTGCAACAGTTGAAATATGACTCCCCTGCAATCAACATGGCTTAGCCCTGGAGTAACTTTACTCTTTTAATTTCAAGCTCCTTCCTAAGTCTGTATCCAGCCCCATGTCATTATTGGTCATTTTGAATTAGAGCTAAATGATTTGTCCTGAAATAAAAAGCTTTAGAATGTTAAAAGAAAATTAAAAAGGAAAACAGTTTAATCTCTTTAAGTAATAGCTGCATTTTATTTTCTAATCTTCAGCTGATTTAGAAAAACATATTACACTTAACTCTTTAAAACATTCCCTAAAGCATATTTTCATGCTTCTGTGTTTGCTGGTGCGATCATAATGGCACTTTTAGTTAAGCAATATGAAAGGGAGATAAATAAACTTTTATACCTTTAAACAAAGCACATCAGCTGTTATTCTCCAATCCCCAAATGTACGTGGTAACGTGTGAGAGTGAGATGTTTGCTGCTAGCAGAGATATGAGGGAAAATGGGACATGTTTATCTTCTCCAAGCCTGGAAGCAATATTTACAAACTACAACAGATCAAAGCACATCTTTCTATTCTAACAAAAGTGCTGATGACTGACTAGTTATGTAATTGTCTGAGCAGTGGCAGATTTTCTATTGCTTCACATGCCTAGGGGTGGCACTTGATGGGGAGCTGGTAGACTTTGCAACATATGGAAAAAGGGGAGCACCAGTACCTGGATTTGATCTTCCAAGGTGCCCACAAAGGTTCTCCGTCATAGAGTCTCAGTGATCTGTCTCCCACAAGATATCATAGCAAGAGTGACCTGTACCCTCTGAGTCTACGTATTACTGGAAGCGCTGCAGGGTTACTTCCGCTTTCCACTTACCTGTTCCTCGTTGTTGCTCTGGCTCTGACGGCCTCCGGTGCTCCAGCGTGCTGTTTTCTCCTCCTGGCGCTTGCTTCATGCGATGCGCGTCTTCCCCGCCTCCTAGCGTTCACTGTGGGTTACTAGGGACGCGCAATTATGTATCCTTTCGGCTAGCATCTGGTGCGTCTCCTGGCAACCAGGACGCTATCCTATCACTGCATTGGCGCGCTCCAGTCGTTCTCTCTTTTGCCAGCGTGCAGTTAAAAGCCAGCTCCTCCAGGTAACAAGTGCTGGTTATAGTTCTGTTCTGCCAGTACTGTGACTTGCTGCTTTGTATGCCTAGTGTAGCCCTGTGCTTATCTAGTGATTTGACCGTTGTCTGCCCTTCATTCCTGCCCTGTACCACTCCTGTTAACCTGTTGTTTGCCTCTTCTCTTGGGACTTTTCCCCTACTGTATTTACCTACCTTTTTACCCATATCTTCCCTGACTGACTGTGTTTGTGTACTCCTACGGGGGTACTTCTGTGTGTGTGGGGAGTGTGAGCCCTAGTTAGTCTTGTGCTGTCTTGTGATCCACTTTAGTCCTCAGTGCCATGTTCCCTGTTATATGGTGTTTGTCTGGTTAGTCTCTTCTGACCAGTCCTGCTCCTACTATATTTGTACCTCTGTTTCTATTAGTCCACGGTAGGGTGTCTCTTCTTTCATTTCCAGTGAGTCCAAGTTCAACGGGGGACGACCACGCCTTCAGGGGCAGCCCAGCCCATCCCCACCATTAGGGGCTCTGGTGAAGACCACCTGAAAGGTAAGACTCCGGACCCCGAAAGCTTGCTCGCTCACTCTAGTGGGTTCTCCTTAGGGTCACTCCGGTACTTCACAGGTAAAACCGGGGTACCCAGTACCTTGTCCCTGGATCACTCCGGTACTTTGCAGGTAAACCCGGAGTGTCCTCACATTATAACCAGCCATAAAAAAAAATTGAATTGAAGAGGATTTCCCATTGGAGGATATTCGTTCTTCAGATCCGAAGATCTTTAGCTCCCCAGTGCCTCCTTGTTGCCGTAATTTCCAAAATGGATCCCTCTGCTTCAGAAGCCATTAAAGCATTCATCACTCAAGTGTCTCATCTCGGACAAATGGTGCAAAATCTGACGACTAAGTTGGAGACTCAAGATCAAGCTGTTGCTGCTCTGCATGCTCATCCTGTTCAAGCTGAACCTCAGGCACCAGTGCAGGACGTCAAAGTACCCCTTCCGGATCGCTTCTCCGGTGATTGTTGCGCCTTTCATCGGTTTAAGAATAGCTGTCAGCTTTATTTTCAGTTGAGACCCACGGCGTCTGGCTCTGAATTACAGAAGGTTGGACTCATTATCTCCCTCGGCAATCGGTCGACAGTTTCTTTACGGCCATGGGAGTTATCTACGATGATCCGGATCAGGAAACATCCGCCGAGACCAAGATTCGAACTATTCGCCAGGGTCGTAGATCAGTGGAGGAATTTGCCAGGGAGTACCCTACCTGGGCTACCTTATGCCAATGGAACGATCCTGGGATTGGCTGAACCTATTAAGGACGCACTAGTCCAATACCCAACTCCGGAATCCCTAGAGGATCTTATGAAGTTATCAATTAAAATTGATTGTCGCTTCAAGGAACGCAGGATGGAGCGGAGTCTTCTCTTCTCGTCTGCCTCCACTTCACCACCTTGTGTTTCTTCGTCTGAAGAGGAACCAATGCAGCTAGGTTCTTACCGACTCTCCAGACAAGAAAAGGAGCGTCGCCGTTCCCTTGGACTGTGTTTGTACTGCGGGGGTAAAGCACATATGGCGGATAATTGCCCTAAGAAACTGAAACCATCGGGAAACGACTCCACCAGGTGAATGAGGAGGAAATTCATCTGACTCAAAAACTCATTTCCTCCGTTAATTCATTATTAATTCCGGTACGGCTGAACTTTAACCAATGTTCCCGGGAAATTCAAACCTTTGTGGACAGTGGTGCAGCTGGTAACTTCCTGGATTCTTCTTCTGCGGCCAAATGGGGAATTAAAACTCAACCTCTTACTACCCCAATTATTGCCTGTGGTCTGAACGGTCTACCTCTTCCGCATGGTCGGATTTCCCAGATTACAGAACCTCTTCAACTCCTGGTGGGAGCGTGTCATTCTGAAGAGATCCAGTTTCTCATCGTCTCGTCACCCGCAGCCAAGATCGTCCTGGGTTATCCCTGGCTCTCCAAGCACAATCCGGAGATTGATTGGCAAAGGTGCGAAATCATTCGTTGGAGAGATTGCTGCAGTTCGTGCCTTCTTCTTCCTATTCGTACTATCTCCACCAATGCATCATCTGTTCCTCCTCAATATCAAGATTTCTAGACGTTTTCTCTAAAAAAGAAGCTGATAAACTCCCTCCTCATCGCCCTTATGATTGCGCTATTGAACTGGTGCCAGGCGCAACTCTTCCTAAAGAGAGATTATTTTCTCTATCCATTCCAGAAAGTAAATCTATGGATGACTATATCAAAGAAAATCTTCAAAAAGGGTTTATTCGTCCCTCACGTTCTCTGGGTGCTGGATTTTTTTCATAGCCAAGAAGGATGGTTCTCTTCATCCCTGTATTGACTACAGAGCTCTTAACAAAATTACCATAAAGAATAAGTATCCAATTCAACTCATTTCCGATTTATTCGACAGATTGAAAGATGCCGTCATTTATTCTAAAATCGACCTCAGAGGCGCATACAATCTTATCAGGATTCTTGAAGGAGACGAATGGAAGACGGCTTTCAATACCCACAGTGGGCACTATGAATATCCTGTGATGCCCTTCGGTCTCTGTAATGCCCCAGCGGTCTTCCAGGATTTAATTAATGATGTTCTGAGAGAATTTCTCGGCTCTTTTTTGATTGTTTACTTGGACGATATTTGTTTACTTGGACGATATTCTTACTTTTTCCCAGTCTCTGCAGGAACACCGTCAGCATGTTCGCCAGGTCTTTCAGAAACTTCGCGAGAATCAGCTCTATGCCAAGTTGTATAAGTGCGAATTTGAGATTTCTGAAGTACTCTTTTTGGGTTACCTTATCACGCCCCAAGGATTTGCCATGGACCCTGCCAAGGTTCAGGCTATTCTGGATTGGACTCAACCCACCGGTCTCTCAGCCATCCAAAGATTTCTCGGATTTGCTAATTTCTACAGACGTTTTGGACAACACTTCTCCACTTTGGTGACCCCAATCTCAGATTTGACCAAGAAAGGAGCAGATACCGTAAATTGGCCAAGCAAAGCTAAAGATTCATTCAAGAACCTTAAGATTGCTTTTACCACCGCCCCTGTTTTACGTCACCCGGATCCGGATCGCCCTTTCATTATTGAAGTAGACGCATCTGATGTGGGAGCTGGAGCAGTCCTCTCGCAGCTTAACCCTTCGGATAATCGTCTTTACCCATGCGCCTATATGTCTAAGAAATTTTCTGCAGCTCAAAAAAATGATGACATTGCCAATCGGGAACTCCTAGCTATAAAACTGGCTTTTGAAGAATGGAGGCACTGGCTTGAAGAAGCAAATCACAACATTTTAGTCCTAACTGACCACAAAAATCTGACTTCCATTGAATCTGCCAAAAGGCTCAACCCTCGCCAAGCCCGCTGGGCTTTATTTTTCACCAGATTCTCATTTACCATCACTTATCGTCCAGGATCTCTTAACCGACGAGCTGATGCTTTATCCAGATCTTTTTTGTCTGAAGGACAGTCTTCTGGACTGCCTCTTCCTATTATTCCTCCATCAACCATCATTTCTGGACTAACTCAAGACTTATCCTCTCAACTCAGAAGCGTACAACATCTTAGTCCCACTTCCAAACCACCGAATCGTTTGTTTGTTCCTCCATCATGGAGAGAAGCTGTTCTCCTCGATTGTCATGCTTCAAGATCAGCAGGTCATTTTGGGATCCGAAGAACCCTGGCTTTACTGAAAAGAACGGTATGGTGGCCTTCTATGACGAAAGACAAATTTATTAATTCTTGTAGTATCTGTACACAGAACAAAACCCCCAGATGTTCTCAGATTGGCCCTCTCCAACCCTTGTCTATTCCTAATCGTCCTTGGACTCACATTTCCATGGATTTTATTACGGATCTTCCTAAGTCTCTGGGTTGCACCAATATCTGGGTTATCATTGACAGATTTAGTAAGATGGCTCATTTCGTTCCTCTTTCTGGCTTACCCTCTGCCAAGGAGCTGGCTGAACTCTTCATTAAGAATGTCTTCAGGCTTCATGGTTTACCTCTGGAAATAGTTTCTGATCGCGGCACCCAGTTTGTGGCCAGATTTTGGAAAGCCTTTTGCAAGTCCTTACGAATTAAACTGAATTTTTGTTCAGCCTATCACCCACAGTCTAACGGGCAAACCGATAGAGTGAATCAAGTTCTGGAGCAACAGTTGAGATGTTCTTCTTCATCTTCTCAAAGAGATTGGGCCTATAATTTACCCTTTGCGGAATTTGCTTATAACAATTCTGTTCATGCCTCCACCAAGGTCTCCCCATTTTTCCACCCTCGCGCCACCTCTTTGTTTATTCCGGAACAACCTTCGGACCCCAACTTGATACCTTCTATGAATCGTTTTAAATCATTGTGGAAGAAGATTAAAGGAGCGCTTATTAAATCAGCACTCGTCTCCAAGATTAGAGTTGATAAACAACGTTCTCATTGTGGATTCAAGGTGGGGGATAGAGCCTGGCTTTCCATTAAGAATATCCGACTTCGTCAAGCCTCTCGGAAGCTGGGACCTCGTTTTATTGGACCTTTTCTCATCATTGAAAAGATCAATCCTGTCTCATTTTGTCTCAAATTACCCACTTCATTTCGGATTCCCAACTGTTTCCATGCATCTCTTCTCAAGCCCTTCAGGATTTCTAGCAAGTTTCATCTAGAGAGAAAGTCCAGACCGGGCCCATTTATCATTGATGGCAATGAAGAATTTGTTATAGAAAGTATTCTGGATTCCAGAAGAGTTTGGGGGAAACTCTTCTATTTAGTCCATTGGCAGGGATATGGCCCTGAGGAGCGAGAGTGGGTGGCTGCTTCAGATTTGCATGCGAATAGGTTGGTTGGGGAATTCCATGCTAAGTTTCCTTGGAAACCTGCGCCTAGGGGTTCTTTAACCCCTTATCAAGGGGGGCTAATGTTAGGAAGCGCTGCGGCGTTACTTCTATCAAAAGTGCTTACCTGTTCCGTGTTCCTGCACTGGCTCTGATGGTTTCCGGTGCTCCAGCGTGCTGCTTTCTCCTCCCGGTGCTTGCTTCATGCGACGCGCATCTTCCCCGACTCCTAGCGTTCACTGTGGGTTACTAGGGACGCGCAATCCTGTATCCTGTTGGCTAGCGTCTGGTGCGTCTCCTGGCAACCAGGACGCTAGCCTATCACTGCATTGGCACGCTCCAGCCGTTCTCTCATTTGCCAGTGTGCAGTTAAAAACCAGCTCCTCCAGGTAACAAGTGCTGGTTATAGTTCTGTTCTGCCAGTACTGTGACTTGCTGCTTTGTATGCCTAGTGTAGCCCTGTGCTTATCCAGTGATTTGACCATTGTCTGCCCTCCATTTCTGCCCGGTACCACTCCTGTTAACCTGTTGTTTGCCTCTTCTCTTGGGACTTTCCCCCTGCTGTATTCACCTACCTTTTAACCCATATTTTCCCTGACTGACTGTGTTTGTGTACTCCTACGGGGGTATTTCTGTTTGTGTGGGGAGTGTGAGCCCTAGTTAGTCTTGTGATCCACTTTAGTCCTCAGTGCCGTGTTCCCTGTTATATGGTGTTTGTCTGGTTAGTCTCTTCTGACCAGTCCTGCTCCTACTATATTTGTACCTCTGTTTCTATTAGTCCACGGTAGGGTGTCTCTTCTTTCATTTCCAGTGAGTCCAAGTTCAACGGGGGACGACCACGCCTTCAGGGGCAGTCCAGCCCATCCCCACCATTAGGGACTCTGGTGAAGACCACCTGAAAGGTTAGACTCCGGACCCTGAAAGCTTGCTCGCTCACTCTAGTGGGTTCTATTTTGGGTCACTCCGGTACTTCACAGGTAAAACCGGAGTACCCAGTACCTTGTCCCTGGATCACTCCGGTACTTTGCAGGTAAACCCGGAGTGTCCTCACAATTACAAGTCAAAGAGAAATGTTGATTAACTACAGTGCAGACAAGCTGGTAATTGTACTGCAGGCAAGCTGGTAGTGCAGGCAAGCTGGCAGCTGTAGTGCAGATAAGCTGGTAGTTGTAGTGCAGGCAAGCTGATAGCTGCAGCGCAGGCAAGCTGGTAACTGTAGTGCAGGTAAGCTGGTCTTGGAAAGAAGGCTTTATCCAGCTTAGCTGTCAATGCAGGGTTAATGCAGCTGGGCTTGGAAAGCAGACTTGATGCTGCTTAGAGAACTGACTTCTCTAGCAGGGATTCAGGAAGCAGGTAATAACACACAAGAGAACCAGGCACCTAGAGTAACCAAGTTGCTCTGGCACTGAGGGATCAATGCACAGGGTTTAAATAGCCCGCAAGTGCACAGATTGGCTGGAGGGATCATGTGTGCTGCAGAGGTAGTATCTGAGTGGCTGCTGGGAATCACCTGACAGGAGGCAAGATGGCGACGTCCATGCACCAGAGGATAGTGGTGCAGGTGCCCAATTCCCAGACACTATGCTGCAATGGACGCTGTGCAGGAGGCTGCCACTATTGGGAGTGGCACCTCTGTAGGGCTGGAGAGCGGGTATGACGTGGGAGAACCGCTGACAGACTGCTTCTCACATGGTAAGTGCGGCGGTGTCTGCTGCCGAGCATGACATCTGGTTAGTTCAAGCATGTAATGTCATGGAAACTTTTGTCACCAGAGATCTCAAACCTACTTTTAATCTGTGGTAATGCTTATAGCATATTCTGTATTCTGTATTCTGCTTTACAGGTAAAAACAAAAAGAGTTGAATTACAATCACCTAGAACCTAGCCTTGTTTCCTTATCCAGGACATGATCCACACTAAGGACCAGAACCAGAGTTACTAATGATACCTTACTTATGCACTCAAAGATGGTGGGGTGTCGGGAGGGTGCATTTGCCCCCAGATGTTATGTGCAAACAACGAGTTCTTCCTGGAGGTGAAGATTTAAATTTGACAGTAGGAGCAGAGTTTACTACTATGTTAAAGCTGGCTAATGGTAGGTTATCTGCCGACAAGTTCGTATGAGAGAGGGGAGTGACGGGGTGTTCATGGAAAGTGTGCAGGGGTCTGAAGCCTGTCCTAAGATTAGAAAACACTTCTTTCTCTTTCCTAAAGCACATGTACAAGCGCTGCATTCCAGGGGACATCTCACCCTACACCTAAGACTCCATTTTTATCCTTACCCTAACCCTCCCCTTCCACTACCCTAATCCTAACCCTCTCCTCCCCACAGCTTGATCCTAAGACTCCCCTCCCTGCAGCCTAACTCTAAGACTCTCCTCCTCACAGCCTAACCCTAAGACTCCCCTCCTCACAGCCTAACCCTAAGACTCCCCTCCTCGCAGCCTGACCCTAAGTGCGCTGGGTCTGCAGTGGGAAATGTTTCTTTATGAAAGAAGGTTAAGTATACCGATCAGCATACTTACCCATTCAGCAAAAAATTCTAAATAGCGTCATTATCTGAATAGAGACAGACGAAAATTAGCTTTCAACTGTCTATAATTTGGAAATGGCATTTTCACAGCGGCGGCTGACATCGGGATATACAGTCATAGCACATTCTGCTCCTCTGGCTACACTGTGACATTACACAAGGCCACATTTTGCATTCACATCGGTCAATGTCTGCTCTGTGATTTAAGCTGGCCACACACTAGAGCGATTATCGCTTCCAGCATGTGGCTGCCGATAAACGGGACGATTTCCCCCTGGGGAAAGGTCCCGATATCGGCACCATACACTGCCACAGGCTGGGAGCAATAATCTCTGCTAGAGAGTCTGCAGCCAGCCTATTGGCTGGCTGCAGTCTCTTCTGATTGGCTGGGTCTCCTGTCAATCTTGACAGGAGACCCAGCTTTAACTGTGACAGTCTGCAATTGCTCTGTC
>WWET01000200.1:283446-297253 GCA_011038615.1 Limnodynastes dumerilii | reverse complement strand
TGAGTGTCACCATCATTTTGTATCTATATATATATATATATATATATATATATATATATATATTTCATTGGCTGGTGGTTGCTATGGGAAATGCACCTCCTCGCTCTAGGATCAGTATCGTTTTAAATAAACAACTGGGCAGACTGGATGGACCATGTGGTTCTTATATGCTGTCACTTTCTATGTTTCTAAGGGCCAGATCCAGAGCTACATTTCCATTACGTTTCCAGACGTAGCGTATTTACTATGCACTCCCCTAGACACTCCCCTCGCTCGTTCATACTTTGGCTGTTTTACGCTTGCCGAACCCTACCTTAACTTTACGCTGCATAAGTACTGACGTACGTACAGGTTGCACGTCCGTACCTGCCTAAGAACTCCCATACTGTATGTTTTAAATGCCTCACCCTGCCACTAAAGCGTAATTACGGGTGTTGTATGGTTGGCACGCCCCTTCGTTAGAAGTTATGCTATTGATATGAGGCTGGTACGTACGTTGAGTTACTTGGTGTAACATTTACCATGCGCATGCGCAGTACATACAAAACAGCTTTTTTACGTCAGCGGCTAGCGTACTTAGTTCTGGGTCTACCCCTATGTTTCTACTGAAACACATTTACTGAAAAGCTGTATGGTCTCTTTATTATATAAAGTATAACTATGAAACATGCAAATATTATAAAGTTTGCCTTTTCAATGTATGCAGTAATGTATTTTTGTACTGTGCCCTGCACGGGGGAGCAGATAGTGTAATAATTCATACCACGCTTGGTGAGTGTGATGTGTAAAGCAGGGTTATGCTTGTGTTACATTTGAGGATTATTTTTTATTCAGATGGATGACATTTGTGAAACACTGCGTGACCTTTCTCGGAGATGTAAATTGTGTGAGTTCTATGTGTGATGAATGCAAAAACATTCAGATGGATTAAACTCTTGTTAGATTACTGTGAATACTTGACCTTGTTGTGCCATTAATGGCAGCACATTAACTTTTTTTTATTCAGTCACATTAAAAATTAAAGGTAATTAGTTATATGAAAACTTAAGCTTTACAAATGATAGTAGTACAAAGAAATAACAATACCATGTTTTGCTTATTTTACATTTAAATGCTTAAGCGTTGAGCTTCTTTCAATACCATGCTCATTATGGACTGTATTCACAGATCCGTTTGTTAACGGTACGCACTTATACGCACGCATGTAGCAAGGCAACACCCATGACACTCCCATCACACAGCCGTGTTGTCGGTGACATACGCCACCATAGGGCATCCTTATCTCTACGTGTGTAGTTACGGGTATATGGTACGTACGTGTGTATCTATCTAACTGCACCTTCAAATTCCCATTTAAATGCCCCCTCCCCCACACTCATGTAACTTTGCACGTACGGACTTCTACCCCACCCCTCCGCACGTATGTCCCTAATTGCGATTCACAAGTACGTGCCTAATGGACTTCCAATCATCCATACCACAACACATAAAAGGTCGGAGTGGCAAAACCTGAATTACCATAGCTGTAGCTCCTGCTTCCCAGGATGCTTATAAGCCTTCCTCTATGTCTGCCTGCCCTTACCTCTTCCATTTTCCATAAAGCATTCGATGTATTCAGTTTCAGTAGAACCCTACCCTTGAGACTTACGATTTTGAGGAAAGTAGATTCCCTATAAAAAATTGTGATGGATCTACAAGTGATAGGTTGCATCCGCACTATAAAGAAACCCGTGCATTCACATTTTAACCACTACCACTTGTAGAAATACCTCAAGTATAGAAGTCTGTATTGGGTACACATTAAGAGTGGACACCTAGGGCCAGATCCTGACCCCCATACGCTTTACGTGCATGCTGGGGTCTGTAGTTATGCTCTCGTAGCGGGGAGTGCAAGCCCCCTGCACTCTCCATTTAACTTTTACGACTAGGTCTTCCCCCTCCCCCGACCGCTCCTTTACATGGCTATCCCCGCCTATATGGTAGGGATACAGCCATCGTAACTGAAGGGTCTGCCCCTTCAGTGTAAGTACTGACGCTAGTACTTACGCTGTCAGGACATCTGGCGCACATGCTCAAATGTTCTGAGACAGGGAACTTACGCAAATGACTTGCGTGGGTCCCCTGTCGGACTTAGTTCAGAATCCGGCCCCTACAGTGTATATATGATGTAAGAGGGAGCAACCGCACTTGCCTCACCATGCCCATACCGTACAGTTTATGCCTGCCCCGTCTACAATGCCTATACTTTCATGTACAATGAGCTGTCACGCCCTAACGTACGGAACTCTGAATTCCTGATGAATAACATCAGTCGCACACATGCGCGATGCGCTCGCAAAGGCCGAATTATGCACGCTGCATGCACGAGTCAGCTGATGTTATTCATTCTGGTCCCATGTTACAATGGGCCAGATCCAGGTCTACATTTCCATTACCTTTCAAGACGTGGCGTATTTACGCTAGAGAATTTACTATGCACTCCCCTCTTTCGTACGTACTTGGGCTGTTTTACGTTTCCGAACTCTACCTTAACTTTACACTCTCGTGACTACTGATGTACGTACATGCCGCATGTACTGTACCTGCCTAAGCACACCCATACTGTATGATTTAAATGCCTCACCCCGCCTCTGAAGCGTAATTACGGGTGTCAAATGGTTGACATGCCCCTTTGTTCGTAGTTACGCTGTTGATACTAGGCTGGCATGTACATTCAGAGTTACATCTGCCGTGCGCATGCGCAGTACATACAAAACAGCGATTTTACGTGAACAGCCAGCGTACTTAGTTCTGGATCTACCCCGATGTGTGTTATTTTTAATGCAGAGAAATAGTTCCGCTTTTGCCTGTAGCTCACAAATAGAGAACTGCTTTAATTGCAAACTGTAGTTCAGAGTGCAGCTAGGAAACATCACCTCTAATTCTGTCTGCAAATTCTGCACATTAGAAATCCTTCCCCCTGTGTCAGCAGAATTACTCCTTTGCTGCATTTGCTTCCAACTTTGGATTAGTTTTGGAGTCTTCAAAGTTAGAAGATAATTACAGAAAGGCCTCTGAGGACACCCAGAACAGTTATAGTCCTGTAGCTGAAGGTCTTTTACAGATGCTATGGTTTCTTAACTCTCAACCTCATCAAGACCAGAAAAAGTATCCTAATAAATGATCAATTGTTACCTTCTACATCATTTGGTTTCACATGTAATATTTATATCTAATATAACAGATGCAAATAAAACTTTTTCTTCCCCCCGGAAATGACTGAGCATTTATGTGGTGTTATATTACCTCAATGATTTTATTTTTTCCTTTTATAGACATTAGATAGAGAAAATGCATTTAAAAATAAAAAATTTTTACAACTTAAATTCTAAATTAGGCCATATGAATGCATGACTTCTGCAGTGCCTGCAATGAGAGACATGAGCATTCTGGAATGGTTTTTTAGCCGTATGTAACAACATTTGAATACAGATGGGATGTGGGAAACACAGGACAGTTGTCAGTCAAGAATGACAATCTTACATTCAGGGATGGCTGGGACTGTTGTTGGCCTTATGTGATCTAATGCCTTATCTATTATTCATTGGTCATTTATTGGCTGAACAATCTCATCAGGACTTGGCCTGGCAGTTGCTAAGAGCTGGCTGTGGAACATGAAATCTCACAAGACTATACTGACTTCATTTCAATGTTGCAGCCGAAATGCATTTTATTGCTGGATTCTGTCTCTTCGGGAGATCCTTACTCTGTGTGAAAGTTCCATAGTTGATGTAAGCAGCAACACCGCCTCATAGGCAAGTAATGTCATTGGCCCCAATATTCTATTATAATGTTGTTTTACTTATCAGACAAAAGTCTGGTATAGAATATGGGCTTCAATACAGGCATTGATAGTGCTGGATTTGTGTGTGTGTGTGTGTGTGTGTTCTGCATACACAGAAAGGTGGCTAACTCACAACAGAGCTCTGTATAGAACATGTGATTGGTCATGTGCAAAACTGGATTGTCATTGCAGGAACCAGGCAGGTGCCTGATGGGACAGGGGGTTTGCCTGGTGGGAAAGGGGGTTGCCACACCACCACTCTCAGACCTGCTAGCACACATATGCTCTCCCCACAGCCACCCAATCTTTCTCTCCTCGCCTTGTGTGTCTATAGCCATTCAATATCCTCCCCTTTTGTGTCTCTAGCCATCAATCCCACCCCCCTTGTGTGTCACCGTCCATCAAATATCCCCTTTGTGGGTGTCCAGCCTTTCAAACTCCTACTCTTGTCTGCTTCTTGCCTTCCAATCTTCCCTCTTGAGTGTCTCAAGTCATTCAATCCAGCCATCCATTTTAACCCTCCTTGTGTGTCTACAGCAATCCAATCCCCCTTTGTGTGTCTACAGCAATCCAAACTTCCATCCCTCCTTGTGTGTTTCCAGACATCCTATCTTTGCCTTTGGGTGTCCCCAGCCATCCTGTCTCTCCAGTCCACAACTTGTCTCTATAACAACCTCTCAATTCATTTACATTTGTTGTCCCGCCTCCGCTTCATTCCTCTGTGATGCACTCTGTAAATCACACTGATATGTTCAGAGTGAATACTACAAAATAAAAAACAATTAAAATGATTATTATTAATAATAATAATAATAATATTAAAAATACATTTTCCTCTCTCATTCTTGCCATTTCCACCTATACAACATTGCATGCGCCCTTCCTTACCAATGAAACTACCAAAACTCTCACCCACTCTCTAGTCATATCATGTCTCGACTACTGTAACCTCCTCCTTGTTGGCCTCCTGCTCAGTCATCTTGCCCCCTTCAAGCTATACTCAGTGGGCCTGATCCAGAGCCACGCTGGGCTGCTGTCTGTAAGTACGGCCAGCGTAGCTCTGGTGCATTCCCCCGACACTACCCCTGTGCATGCGCAGATCGGCAGAAATGATGATCTTACGCAGCGTCCACTGCCCGGTGTAGCTCTGGATCAGGCCCAATGTTGCTTCCATGCTCATCTTCCTCTCACACCACTCTACCTTGGCCTCTCCTTTATGTCAAACCCTCCACTGGCTTCAGACCTCTCATTAAACTCCTTACCCTCACCTTTAAGGCCATCTCCTCATCCACTGCTCCTTACCGCTTCCCTCATCAACATGCACACCACTTCTTGCCCTCTCCGTTCTGCTAACCACCTCCCTATTGATCACCATATTTCACACCAGCGTCCAGAACTTCTCCCGTGCTGTACCTCTGCCCTGGATGACCTCCGTTCAGCTCTGCCAACCCCTCCTCCACTTAACATCTCATGCCTGTGTCCAGAACATCTCCCATGCTGCACCTCTGCACTGGAATGACCTCCATTCTTCAGTCAGACTCTCCCCCACATTGCAGGTCTTCAAGCACTCATTCAGCTCATTCCTTAAGTCTTCAGTAAGTTCATCCCTCCCACTTAGTGTGTTAGCTAATGTGAGCAGGGTCCTCCATTCTAGTGTTGTTCCCTCCTCCACCACTACCCCCTCACTTCATTCCGTCTTGTCCCCCTCAGGTACACTTTTATCCTGTCCCCGCCTGGTGGCTCCCTCTCAACCTCTCACTGTGCTCTATCCCCTCCTCACCGTTCTGTAAAGCTATACACCTTGCATTTTGCCTTGCTGTCTGTGTTTGCTTCACTTTATTGTATTTTTGTGATATTTTTATACTTATATTTTATACTTTAATCTAATATCTGTTTATTAGAAACCACATGAACCATACATGTACACTTCCAGTATCATACATTATAGACATATTATATTTAAGACATGTATTAATAAACAGGTCATTTCTGAACTAAGAACAACCTTTGAGAGACTTACAAAGAGAGATAGAAATACGGAAGAGAACAGAGGAGATAAGGGTAGAAGGAGGAGAGAGGGGGTTGGGGGAAGATAGTAAGAAGAATGGGAAGGACAGACCGAACCAGGCTGATCCAAGCCAAGAAGATACAAACAATAGGTGATTTGAAGACCATATCGATATCCTGCAATATATAGCACCATACAGACCGAATACCTCTGGGGTCCTTAGGGGGGATAAAGGAGCAACTAACTAGACCCCCATATCTGGGTGAAAGGGAGAGGGAGGGGAAGCAAGCAAGCTCATAATTCCATGAAAAACCTGCGAGTCTTTGAATAGTAACCATGGGTACCAAGTAGCAGTGAATTCAGAGACCTTATCCGGACCAGACATAGTGATTTCATCCATAGACATGTAACGGTCAATTCTCTCCAACCATTCCCTCGGGATGTCTCAGGAGCTATTTTTTGTATTGGGAGATTGGAATCTAACTGGAGTTAAGCAGCCAAAAAGATGGACCCAACGGAACAGGAGAATCCAAAATAGTGGAAGACATCTCTTTGACCTTAAGCCAAAACGAGGTAAGTCTTGGGCAATTCCACCAAATGTGTATAAAGGTACCCCTGTCTGCACCGCATCGACAGCAAGCCCCCGAGAACCCCAAGCCCATTTGGGCCAATTGGTCTGGGCAGCAATACCAGCGGAGCATAACTTTATAGTGAGTTTCCAGGACCACAAGGCTTGCAGAGCTTGCCTGTGTAAATTGATAACTTTTTGCGAAGAGTTGGTCTGTCTCCTGTCTTTGAAGGTCCCGATCCCATAGTCTTGTATATAGGGGGGAGATACATACATGCCGTCCAGTAACAGTTGATAAATCTTGCTTATTGTGTGTCTGGCACTATGAGGGAGGGTACAAAGGACCTTGAAGGGAGTGAGTGGCTTACATGCACCTCTGGAGTAAATTCTACGAAGGACAAAGTCCCTTGTCTGTAGGTATAGCCAGAAGTTGGAGGAGGGAAGGGTAAGGGTCTCCTGGAGGGAAGTAAAGGGCTTAACCGTCTTATTGTCTAATAAATGTAGACTGCGTACCGTTGCACCACCCCGCCATAGTGAGAGATTAGAAGGGGGGAAACCAGGAGGGAAATCAGGATTATGAGATAGTGGAGTTAGGGGTGAGGCATGAGCAGAAGTGGGCGGAAGGTCTCTAAGTCTAGCCCAACATTGCAACATAGGTTTTATCAGAGGATGGGTAGAAGGAGGAAGTTTAACCAACCAGGGAACCACCTCCAGAGGTCTATCAACAGAAGCAGTTTCTATTTGTACCCATTGCTTAGTTTGGGGAGATCTAGTCCACTCAAGGACCCTGAATAAAAGTACTGAGCAGTAATATGCTATAAAGTTGGGTAGTTAAAGCCCACCCTGGGATTTACGGTAGAGGATATCCTGACTAAACCTAGGCTGTTTTCCTGCCCATACAAACTGATGTACCTGGGTCTGTAGTGAAGCTAAGAAGTGTGGGGGAATGAAAACTGGAGGATCGGTAGGAGATAGAGCACCTGCGGAAGGACTGTCATTTTTATGATGTTGATGCGTTCTAACCAAGAGAAGCCACCTCGTCTCCATCTCAGCAAATCCGCTTTAAGACGTTCTAGATAGGGAGGGAAATTTGATTGATAGTGATTGACGAGAGCTCTAGGGAGGAGGATCCCCAGGTATTTTATGTGTGATGAGGACCAGGAGAAGGAAAATTGTGATTGCAGGTTGGGTAAAAGCTCATCAGGGACCAGGATATTGAGGGCAAAAAATTTGGAGTAGTTAATTTTAAAATTGGCAAGGGAGCTGAATTTCACAAATTCCTTCATTAGGCTAGGGAGAAAAATGAGAGGACGAGTCACAAAAGCCAGGAGATCATCTGCAAATAATGCAAGCTTATATTCCATTTTATTAACAATGACCCCAGAAATACTCAGGTTCAACCGTATGGAGGCAAGAGCCTCCATACAAAAAACAAAAACTAGAGGGGAAAGAGGGCATCCCTGACGCCTACCATTGCTTATTTGGAATGGGGTTGATAGCGAGCCATTTATCCTAATGCGTGCCGATGGAGCTGAGTAGAGGGCCATAATCTGATGCAAACATATTGGACCCATTCCCAGATGTCTCAAGACTCCTGCAAGAAAGGTCCAATCCACCCTGTCAAAAGCCTTCTCCGCATCTGTTGTGAGGAGTAGTCCCGGGACAAAGCCAGCTTGATCCTTATGAATCAAAAAAGGGAGTAGAGACTTGAGACGGTTGGGTATCATTTTGGAATAAAGTTTTACATCTACATTAAGTAGGGATATAGGTTGATAACTCCCACAGCTAGCTGGATCTTTCCCTTCCTTAGGTATGAGGGAGATATGAGCTTTCAGGGCCTGGGATGGGAAGGGTTTGACATCTGAAATCTCATTAAAGGCCTAGGTAGGGGCAGAAGCTTGGACCCAACAGTCTTGTAGTAGATTAAGGTAAAGCCATCTGTGCCAGGGCTCTTACCCGATGCGGATGTCTTCACCGCTTTTTCCAGTTCTTCGAGGATATTGTATTTTATTATTTACTATGCTGTCCATCCCTGCCCTGTATGACTGTACTGTATTTTGTTGTTGTATTTTGTATGGCGCTGCAGGCATCCTTTGGCGCCTAATGAATAAATTATTATAATAATAATATTAATACGTACATGTAATAAAACCTGGGAGACCTTTCTAAAAATATGCCTACGGCTGTAAATATGGTTGCAATTGTGTTGCTTCTCCTGTGAGGCATGTAATAGGAGGAAGACATGGATGTGGATATGCTCATGCAATTACAGATGATCCAGAGCTTAATGCAGATGGATATAAGCAGGGGCTGGCTGGCAAACTTAGCCTTGGGGACAAGACCTCTGTAGTGGTCCATAATGTCCGTATGCCTGATACTTTTATATGTGATATATATTTATATTACGGACACTATGGGCCACTGCTGTGTGCTTGCCCCTCAGTATGCCAGCCAGCCCCTGATATGCAACTGCTGCCAGGTAACGCTGTTGACTTTAAACATGTTCCTGTGCAGCCTATGTGAGAGCTGGGAGTGACCACATGGCTGTGTGGTTGCTAGGATGCAGTTTACCTACTTTTATTGCTAGATTTAATTATAGAACATCAAGGCGTCTGTTATCTGTTTTATCTTTGTAAGGAATGCAACTATGTAGCAGTAGTGAAGCAGTAGTCCAGTAGTGTAGCAGTAGTGTTGCGTGTCATTGTCATGTGTAGTGATGTTACAAGGAAGCTGTATTGAAGGCCAAATGTGAATGTCAGTGATGTGATGGGTAAGTAAGCCAAGAGTATATGAGTGATAGCATGAGCAGTGTGAGTGATAGTGTAAACTGTGTGATATATTGTATAGGCAGCGTGATGGAGGGGTAGTGTGAGTGATAGTATGGACAATGTGAGTGACAGTATGGGCAGTATGAGTAAACATATAAATCTCTTCCTTCAGATCACCATTTAGAAATGCTGAATCAAAATCTAAATGGTACAGATCTAGATCATGTAAAGCAGATATGGCCATTACAAGGCGTAAGGTACCGTGCCTTGCAACTGGTGAGAATACTTCTCCATAATCGATTCCATTTCTCTGGGTGTAGCCTTTTGCAACGAGTCTCGCTTTGTGTCTTGCTATGGAACCATCAGCATTATACTTCTTGCAAAATACCCACTTGTTTTTGATGGTTTGTCGATTATTTGACCTGTCAACAATAGTACATGTGCCATTGTTTTCAAGTGCTACTAATTGCACTTATCCAGTTTTCCCATTCATCACTTGATTTTGCCTCACCTATAGACTGAGGCTCACACCAAACAAAGTTCGCAAATTCATCACAATATTTCAGTGGTGGAATTCCTTTGCTTTCCCGTGTTGACTTTCTCACTGGTATTTGCACTGTAGGTGCGGGTTGGTCAGCCTGAAACTCATTCAGTCCCTCACTTGCAATTTCATCCTCAGACGGCATACTTAAACTGACAAAGTCTTTTTGCAGTGATGGCAGTGTTCTTGTTTGCATATTATTTATGATTTTTGTCACAGTTTCATGGAAAATGACATTTCTCGCTTTAATTCGTTTTTTAGCTTCAATGTCCCAGTCGGTAACCCTTACTTTCCTCACAGTACCCCAGGAATAAGCAGGATATTGATTTTGGGTCAAGCTTACGCTGTTTTTCTTTTGGTATGTGTGCATAAGCTCTGCATCCAAATACACGTAGGTGCTCAACATTAGACTTCAGCCCTGTCCACGCTTCCTCTGGTGTCATCCCTTTCACTGCTAATGTAGGTGCACGATTCATAAGATAAACAACGGTTGATATTGCCTCTGCCCAGAAACATTTTTCCAGACCTGCGTCATGTAGCATTGCTCGTGCCCTTTCTACAATGGTTCTGTTAGCTCTCTCACTGACTCCATTTTGTTCAGGGGTATATGCAATGGTTAACTGGTGTTGAATTCCACACTTCTTTAGTAAGGTTGATAATGCTATATTATCATTCAATTATGTGCCATCCATGGAGTATATCACCAGCCTTCAAAATAACACAGTACATAAGTTCTACGGTACATGGTCTCCATGGTACTTCAGTACCAATCAATCAATGCCTGGTCTCCTGTAAATGTATTTTAAAGGATGGTGTACCTCCCTCCACTTTCCTCCCCCTACCACCCCACCCCATCCTATATCCTTCCCCCCAACCATACTTTGACTTAATATGGTTTATAAACATGTTTACATTTATTGTTCTCAATCGTTTCCCGAGTGGATATGTCTCAACATATGTACTCACTGTTATATCCTCAAAGTATTCATTGACTCATGTTTTACTCTGCATTGTATTGTTAAATATCCTAAAAAGAATCTACAAAATAAAAAATGAAAAGATAAAAAATAAAAAATAAAACTTCATGATATTTGACCCAAAGTTAAGACGCTGACAGTTTTAGAGTTAGGACCAGCAAAACAGAGAAACCTTGTAAGTGGCTGGTGGCTTATCATATATTTGCAAATGTATGTAACTAATTTTCTGTCTTTTATTTTGAAGCATACATGTATGTGTGTAAATCCCACCAGACAATCCACACATAGAGGCACCTCCACACATAGAGCCTGATCCAGACCTACGCCGATGCGCTGTGCGTATCGGCATGCACTCCCCCCAACACTCCCCCTGTGGCCGGCGTAATTACACACTGTTACGCCGGCGGAAGGCTACCCTAACTTCAGCCAGCATAGCAGAGTGTAATAACGCCGGCCACAGCATCGTAACTACCCAAACCCACCCTCCTGCCCTCATTTGCTTACCTCTCCACGTCTTCCTTGTCTAACTACAGCGTAGTTACGGCGAGGAACGGCCCCCTCGCCGTAACTACGCAACAGTTAGGGACACCCAATCCTAAGGAGCGGGTTTCCCTAACTACACGGACAACATCTGTCCGGCGCATGCACAGATCGGCAAAATCTGATCTTATGCATACGCCCGCTTCCGTAGGCCCATAGAGGGAAGTTTTAGGGTTAGGCTGCGGGGAGGGGAATTTTAGGGTTAGGCTGCGGGTAATGGTTAGGGTAAGGGTTGGATTAAATTTATACTTACCATTCGGTGAATAGTCTTCGTTCCAGGGAGGATCGATTGCTTTGTCTCTGCAAGGCAAAAGCAGTGTATTTCCCACTCAGTTTGGAAGTGGCTTGGAAAGAACGGCGCTTTCAAAAAAGGGCCATTCACAGCGGCAACCCGCACCCATGTCTAAGTGCAGGAGACTGACACTCCACAACCTATTTTGGATAATAGTGTTAGAATTTTATTCTTCAAGTTAAATACAAAGTTATGGAAATGCTTCTGGAGCAACATGTAGTTATAAAATATTTTTATGCTATATATACACATCAGGGATGCCGACTATTGAAAGTTCTTTGGAAGTCATAGATTACTGTGAGGAGGAGGGGCTTAATTACGCGATTTATGCAAGTTGCATCATTAAGCCCCGTCCCCTGTCAATCACTTGTGTGATCTCTGATGTTAAAGGGGATTGATGACATCATCATCCCATCCCTAGTAGCTCTAGGGATTACACTTGTGATTGTTAGGGGTTGGGGCTTGCAGGAGATTTCCCGGATCTCCCGGGATACAGGGAGAACAGCCCAAATTTCGGGAGTCTCCCGGATATATTCCGGGAGAGTCGGCAAACCTGATATACATTCATTAAAAAACATTTTTTCAGTGTTTCGCAATTTGCACGCATGTGTTTCTGTATCAGCCCTGACATTTTAGGCACCTTAATTACCATTAAATTTATTGATGGGTAAACTGATACCATTCATTGCTGCATGACTGCCTTTTAACCATCCAAAGAGTCTCACGTCACCTCAAACTTTGCCAATCAGTCTAATATATATATTTAATGAAGGAAAGTACCAATATACATATAATAAAAACAGTCAATAACAAAGAATGATGACATCTTCGTAGAAGGAAGGGCCGGTGCTAGGGTGTTCGGCGCCCCCCTGCAAACTAAATTTGCGCCCACCTGTTTAACAATTTATCATTATAGTTACTAGAGTATAGTATACATGGACCTGATTCAAACTAAGGTCCCATGTAAGCATCATAAAACACAATCTTGTAACCACAATAAAAGATAGCAAATCATAGCCGCTACTATACAATACAGGCAGCATCCTAGTCTCCACTATACAATACAGGCAGCATCCTAGTCTCCACTATACAATTCCCATTTCATCCTAAACACTGCAACACAATACAGACTATATATCTTAAGGACACATACCTTAAAGACATTGGCCCAGATCCAGAACTATGCTTGTGTGCGAATTTACGCCTGGCGGACACGTAAAATCGCTTTTTTGCATGTACTGCGTATGCGCACGACAGAGAATACGCTATGTTACGGAACGGAACTCTGAGCATATGGGTCATTCACATATTTACTACGTAAATTCGTATGTGTGGGCGTGCCAATTTTACATGAGCCAAAAGTACGTCTAAAATACGCAATGTAGGCGGGGGTTTCATTTAAATTGTACAGTATGGGCGTGCTTAGCTACGTAAGTACGTGTTGCCCATCTGTACGTGTGCGGACGACAGCGGTTACGCACCCAAAAATTAAGGTAGTGTTTGGAAAGCGGATTTTGGACAAAATCTGTATATTCAAGGGGTGTGCCAAGGGGAGTATATAGAAGGTATGCGATCTACCCCATTATCCTAGTGACCGCTATACCATACAATATAGACGGCATCCTTCCGACCACTGTACAATAAATTCAACATTCTTGTAACCACAATGGGCCTGATCCAGACCTACGCTTGTGTGCGTTGCAGGTCGTAAGCGTAAAAACGACCGTTTGTAGTTATTGCGTATGAGCGGGGCAGATGTTACGGTCTGAAAATCTGAGCTTATGGGCCTTGATCGTAACCGCTTTGTATTAACGCTCAAGGGGATGAGTCTGCCTTACGAAATCCGTAAATATGCACCGAGAGTGGGTTGAGGCATTTAAATCGTACAGCATGGACGTGCTAAGCGTCATAACTATGCAATGACCATACGGACACACGTGGTTACGAACAGAAAAGTTAGGGTAGGATTTGCTGAGTGTATGTACGAGCAAGGGGAGTGCCTATTGCCGTGCATCGTAGGTACACCGTCGTTAATACGCTACGCACATGAGCGTAGGTCTGGATCAGGCCCAATGTAGTTAAAAAAGGTGTGTGTGTGTGTGTACAGTGTATATATTCATCCAATCTCTCCCCCTTATGTGTCTCAAGTCTCCCAGTTATCTGCATCATATCTTGCAGTCCTCTAATTTCCCCATCATGTCTCTACAGCCCCTCAGTATCCCCATCATGTCTCTCCAGCCCCCCCCCCCAGTATCCCCATCATGTTTCTGAAGCCCCCCCAGTATTCCCT
>WWET01000200.1:261515-275191 GCA_011038615.1 Limnodynastes dumerilii | reverse complement strand
CACCCCCCCCCCCCCCACACACACACACCAGGGCCTCCAAGAACAATTCTGCCCCCTTTCCCCCTATTGCTGATTATCATAGATACATTTGCCTTCAAAGAGTGTGTTTAAATTGTGTGGGGCATGACTGTGCATCCTAGGTTTAATGTGCTAGGCCTCTCTACAGGAAAAAAAAAGTTAAACACATCTCTTGTGGAGGTGGAATAATTAGGTCTCCCAGCTCAGGTATCCATGTGTTACATACCGTCGCATGTCCCACGACGGCATGTAAACTCTTTTCCCGATGTTGTTTAGTGCATCGTTGCCTGCACTCCATCGCCTATCTAGTAATTTCTGTGCCATTCCATCTGCACTCCAGTCTATCTGGTATTCTCTGTGCCATTCCATCTGCACTCCAGACTATCTCGTAATTTGGTGGTTCTCCATCTTTTCTCCAGTCCATCTGGTTACTATAGTGCCATCTCCATCTGCACTCCTGATACTGTGTCATTCCATCCGCACTCCAGCCTGCCTGGTTTTACTGAACTGTGCCATTCTGTTTTCCAGTCCATCTGGTAATCTGTTTTCCCACCTGCTTATCTGATTACCTGTTCCTTCCCTGCAGTCCAGTCCATCCTACCGATCAGCCCGGTTCCATTACTTAATGTGAAATTTGCAACTGGGGGCCGCAAGCTGCTACTAGTTCGCAGCCAAGACTATCCCCACCATCAGGAGCTCTGGTGAGACTCTGTGCCCTGGCATGCTAGTTCCACATAACACCATGTAATATTTTATTCTGTTGTTAAACGCCATTTGGATTTGCCTTTTAAACACCAGTGTCAGTAAGATAACAGCACTAGCAAAGATGACATCAATCAAACCTCCAGCCGAATCCCCAAGGGGCTTGTATGGGTGGAAGCAGGGCTGGTGATAGGGTTTTTTCCGCGCCCTCCTGTTTAACAATGTAACATTTAGCACCAGTGACTGTCCTACATTATAGTATTCATATAAGCATTCTAAAACATAATTGTCATGACTGCCTCACTACAGATCTGCCTTGTCTGTCTTTAACTCCAGACTTCTTGATTACTGCACCTGAGCTCCCGAGCTGATTCCAGTCCATTATCTGACACCTGTGTGTTTATAATATAATCCAGTCCCTCCCTTCAGTCTGTGCTGGTTCTTTGTTGTCTTCAACCCTGGTTGCTGTTTGTCCTGGCTTCCAGCTCCTTTGTTCCAACCCCCCAGTCTCTGTGCCTGGTTTGTTTGTGGCTCCATCCTAGTACCTCCGGATCCACTACTCTAGTTTGTCTCCATTGTAGTTACGGAAGGTAGGCGGGGGGAGGGAGGGAAATTAGGAAGAGAGGGCTGGGTTAGGCACTTACGACCCTGTGGCCGGTGTAATTAACCACTGTTACGCCGGCTGATGTTAAGGTAGCCTTCAGCCGGCGTAACAGTGGGTTATTACGCCGGCCACAGGGGTAGTTTCGGGGGAGTGCACCAGAGCTACGCTGGCCGTACTTACAGCCTGCGGGCCAGCGTGACTCTGGATCTGGCCCAATACCACTATGTATTCTGTATCATAGAAAGAACTGCATACTATTTGAGGGAAGCAAAGTTCCAACAGGTTTATAATTTACAAGCAGCATGTTAAATCATCAAGGAAATTGCTGAAGCAAACAATGCTTCACAGCATTCTATACTACTGCTCCAAAAACTGTCACAACACATTAAGCTGCCGCTCAAAGACTGTGCAGATATTATGTTGAGCGTTCCAGGCCGTGCTCTCCCTGACAGCATGGAAGTCTCTGAAATATTTTAAAGCATTTCCTTGTTTGACACAAGCCCGAGGCTGATGTCTCACAGGTCTCACCATTGTGATTTTAATCTGTATCTTAACAGTATCATTGTCTATGTTTGTGAGGCTCAAAAATCTTTTCAACATTGTTCTGTAAACACATATCTCAGTGTCCAATTTTTCTGAAACACTGTGGGCCTATTAAGAGTTAGCATACCCTTAAACATTTTTTAATGGAAATCAGTATACCCGTGAAGGGGGCGTGGCTTTTATCTGCTCATGGCTGGGATTTAGATTGCTATGCATGGATGAGGCATTGCAATCGATCCACGGAGCCCTGAAAGCTCCATTCAGCTAAATTGTAAGTAAAAAATAGTCCCTTCCCTGATTCTAATTCTAACCCTCCCCTCTCACTGCAGCCTGTCCCTAACCCTCCATCTACCACAGCCTGACCCTAACCCTCCCTCCCCTGCAGCCTGACCCTAACCCTAACCCGCACAGATAGGTTACTCACCTGTTCCTGGTCCGGCCAGCAGCGGTGGAGGTGCAGCGGTGGGATATCGCAGATGGCGGAAGGACAACGGTAATTGCAAAAGTGAATGGGTAAAGTATGCCAAACGGCATACTCACCTATTCACAAAAAAAAAGCCGAAAACGGCAAGTATTCGCAAATGGGACTTTTGGAACTTTCGGAAATCCCCTTTTTGGGCAATTACACTTTCGTACCGGAGAGTGTAATCGCTGCTATAGTAATCAGATGTTGCAGGACTGGAAGGTGAGTATAGGGAACTGCCAGGCCAGAATCTGGTACATTAAAAAGCAGTGCTGTACTTGCTAAATAGGTACAGTTGGAGGGTATGAGTTAGGAGCAACCACACACACAAATGGGCAATCTACATCTGGATAATCTATGTTACAATAGGAAGGGTTCAAAGTAATGTTTTTTTTTCCATGCAAGAAAAACAATTTGCTTTTGCTTATAGCTAGAATATATCTAGAAATGATCTCTACTGAAGTCTAACTGGGGCTAAAAGAATGAGTGTAAGAACAAAACACCAGAACTAATCATGACTGCAGACTTACATAAGCTAGGTGCATATGTCTCCTATTAGTCTGTACTGCACATAAAGTACACAGTACATGAAATCCTGCAACTGAACTTATCTGTCTTTGTGCGGCAGGCATGGTGGGTGGGAAACTAAATGGGAATCATACAGTAAGGGCTTTTCAATGCCTTTATGTATGATCCACCATTCCATACATGGGCCTTCCACATGTGGACATAAGGTAGGGTCATGCATGAAGAAGGCCTGTACATGTGATCCCCTCAGGGTATGTGCACTTCCCTCGCACAGATGGAATTTTGGATCTCAAATTCCATACATTAGCCTCTGTTGCAGAGGATAACATAGGGAATTTAATTGTAGCTCTGTATCCAGCCCCATGTTGCAATGTGAGGGATGCAAATAAATTCACATTTTTTAATAATAAACTTTAGTTTTGTACATTGAAGAAGGAAAAAAAAACACTTAGGGCTCTATTTACAGACACCGCATAAATCTGGGGAGTGATAGTGATCCAGGCTCGCTTATCATCGCAGCGAGCCTGGACCCTTCACTCCCCAGATTTATAAACACTCACCTTCATCGTGAAGACTCACGATGTCCGGTGAGTGTTTCCCCTGTATCACCGGACCCTCTTTCCATGCCTCAGGTCTCCTCTTGTGAGCTGTTAGTGCCATCAGAACTAGCCTTTTTTGTTGTAGTGTAGCCCATGAAGAGAGAGGAGCCAGCACACTGTAGTCTCTCTGCATAACCTCTCTGTGTTATTCAGAGGGAGTCACATGACGCAGAGACAGGGGTCAGTCCACCCCTTGTGCTTGCCTCTGAACTGCATTTTACAACAGAGCTTGTACAAGCGACTACCACTAACAATGGGAACACACAAAAAAGTACAACACGTTTTAAGCACTCAATATATGATCTCACTTCTGTCAGAGTATATCCGGGAGACTTCTGAAATACAGGCAGTTCTTCCGCTATCTCTGGAGAGCAGGCAATTCTCAGCAAGTCCTTCTCATTACGGCAATCCAGGGCCGCCAGCAGTAATAGCGTAGCCCGGGACACATATGCAGTCCCACCCCCTACGAGATGTAATCAGTGACATCCTATAGGGGGTGGAGTGGTGCTGACTATTAACTTCGGGGCGGTGCGCAGTCCCGGCTGTGCCCTCCCCCCCTGATGGTAGCCCTACTGCAATCCCTAGTGTTACTAGGAGTTGGGCGTTACTTGATGGTATGATTTTCATCAAGCCCTGCCCACCGCCAGGAACATTAGGGATTGCAGAAGTGCTGGACAGGCAAAAAAGTTGCCAATCCTGAGTTCTGTTAGATATGAGCGGAGTATGAAATAATTAAAGCCTAGGATATTCACTATGGGCTGGATCCAGACTTAAGTAAGTGCTTGAAATTAGTTACTCCTGGGCTTAACAATGTTGATTGCAGGGGGAGTCAAGTTAATTGTATTCTTTGCATGCAGGGATATATCTTTGAATTGCTTACTGCACACAGACACTGACCAGCTTTACTATCACACTGTTATATAGACTTGGGATAGGAAACATCACCTCTCAACTCTAATACTGTTTGCAACAGATGAAATATGACTCCCCTGCAATCAACATGGTTTAGACCAGGAGTAACTAATTTCAAGCACTTACTTAAGTCTGGATCCAGCCCTATGCTCTTACTTCAGAATTAGTTAACATTTGAGCATTAATCACTTAATGTGATAAAATGTATCATCCAATTTTAACATTTCTGTATCCAGGATAGTTGCAAAAAATAGGGGGATAAGTCAGTAACAAGGTCAAAAAAACACAGATGAAATAGTTGGACATAGAGGTGAAGTTGAGAATAGTAAACTTATCAAAACATATCCTTGAACCAATACATGAATTTGTCCTCTCTAAAGGTCATTCTATTTTTACCTACATCCATTTATAACAGTTTCATGTGGGGGAAGTATTTAACGCTTTTTGTTGTAAGTTACCGTTTTTCCCAATCCCTCCAGACTCTTGCATATGTCATCAAGTTCAAATTTTTAAAAGCCTTGTTTCCAAACATTTGGATACATTTAGACAGGGCCGCTATCAGGGGGGTACAGCCGGTCCTAGTATCCTGGTCCTAGTAGCCCCAGGCCTCCTCTCTGTCCTGCCCAGGACACTAGGAGAAAAATCGCTGCATTATCTTTATTTGTTGGCAGAGGTCTGAACATTCTGCGTATCAGACCTCTTCAATGCAGCGCAGAAGGTCCGTGGGACTGGGTGATGATGTCACGACATGTGACATCATCACATGGGGCGGAGCACCGTCAGACTGCCGGATGCCATGGCCTAGAGCTGCTGTTTTTCTGAGGACTTGGAGGAGACGACGGATGGACGGAGAGACTGTGAGTCTGAAGCAGGCAAGCAGCAGTGGCAGCAAAAAAGCGGTATAAATTATACAAAATAAAGGGGAGAAGATGAGGGAAAAAAGGGGGGGATATGTTTAGATTCTCCAAATAGATCCATTTTAATTACAGCATTTCAATTTTTCCTTTTTCTTGATCACATACCACAATAAACTTAAGCTTCACAAGACTGAAATTCCTGCACATGCACTATTTTTTTTCTTTTAACCACAGTACAAATGATTTTAAATCAGATTACTGGGTTGGCTGAACATCCCTTGCATACAATGTGTACTGGTCAACATATCTATAGATTCCTATGTGCTAGAACATCTTTATGCAGTGGAGCAGCAGTTTTTCCACTTAAATACAACCAAGTTGAGCGCCTAGACAAACCACCACAATAACATCCGCTATCAAAGCCGCCATCAGGGGGGGACAGACGGGACTCTCTGCCCACCGGCCAGATGGTAGCACAAGTCTGTCACCAATGATGTCACATGGGGGCGGGGCCCGACTAGTGTGTCCCAGGCCCCAGAAATTCTGAAGGTGGCCCTGCATTTAGAAAAAGCAATAAGAAAATCCCCAATCAAAATCTGTCCAGGGAATAGAAACGTCCGCAAAGATTTAAAACAGATTAAGGATTTTGGGCCTGATCCAGAACTACGCTTCGAAACGATTTTACGCGTGGCGGAGACGTAAAATCGCTGTTTAGAGCGCACTGCGCATGCGCACCATAGAAAATACGCACATTCACGTAGCGTAATTGTGAACGTATGGGCCATTCACGTATGTGTCACGTAAATACTTACGTGTGGGCGTGCCAATTTTACGTGAGTCAACAATACATTTAATTTACGTGAAGTAGGTGGAGGTTTGTATGTAAAGTGTACAGTATGGGCGTGCTAAGCGGCGTACGTTCACGTAGTCTATACGTCCGTTAGCGGACGTACGCTGTTATGCGAAAAAAGTTAAGGTAGGGTTTGGGAAGCGGAACTCGGTGAAATACGTACATTCAAGGGGTGTGCCTAGGGGAGTTTATAGAACATACGCGTGCGAAAATACGTTACGTGTGGAAACGTATTGCACATGTAGTTCTGGATCTACCCCTTTGTTATTTAGGACCAGATTCAGAGATACATTTTCACGTGAAGTTGTGTGGGTATTTTTAGGATCGGATCAACTGCGCATACATGGTAACTTTTTCCACGCAAGTTACGTAGTATTTATGTACAGAAGTCCATTAGGCCCGGACTTGTGAATCGCACTTGGGGACATAGGCACGGAGGGGCGTTGTTCAAATCCGTACGGTCAAAGTTACGTGAAAGTGGGTGGGGTGAGGCATTTAAATGAGCATTTGAGGGCACGGTTAGTTAGATATGCACGTATGGAAGTAATATACGCGTGTAAACCCACACGTACAGTTAAGATTGCCCTATGGAGGCCGAAGTCACCGACAACACGGCTGTATGAGGGGAGTGTCATGGGTGTTGCCTTGCTACGTCCGTGCGTATAATTGTGTACTTTAAACAAACGGATCTGTGAATACGGCCCATAAACCTCGGACAAGGGTGGAGACATGGGGCAGGACAGAGATGTTAATACAAATGAATGACAGATTCATTATTTGTGATTAATGAGCTACTCTACTATTGCATTTTTTTTACGAATATACCCACACGCAAGTTATGTAGTATTTATGTACAGAAGTCCATTAGGCCCGGACTTGTGAATCGCACTTGGGGACATACGCACGGAGGGGCGTTGTTCAAATCCGTACGGTCAAAGTTACGTGAAAGTGGGTGGGGGGAGGCATTTAAATGAGCATTTGAGGGCGCGGTTAGTTAGATACGCATGTATGGAAAGAATATATACGCATTAAATGCACACGTAAGATTGCCCTATGGA
This sequence comes from Limnodynastes dumerilii, assembly GCA_011038615.1. Taxonomy (NCBI): domain Eukaryota; kingdom Metazoa; phylum Chordata; class Amphibia; order Anura; family Limnodynastidae; genus Limnodynastes; species Limnodynastes dumerilii. Next base: position 268,057 of record WWET01000200.1, on the reverse strand, counting down.
GGCCGAAGTCACCGACAACACAGCTGTATGAGAGGAGTGTCATGGGTGTTGCCTTGCTACGTCCGTGCGTATAATTGTGTGCTTTAAACAAAGGGATCTGTGAATACGGCCCATAAACCTCGGACAAGGGTGGAGACATGGTGCAGGACAGAGATGTTAATACAAATGAATGACAGATTCATTATTTGTGATTAATGAGCTACTCTACTATTGCATTTTTTTTACGAATATACCCAGGTCATAAAAGGTTTCTAAAATTGTCAATGCAAAAAAGCAATGAGTTTCTCTCTGCACAAACCCGAGGATCCCCTCATTATGCACACGCCCTAAAACGCACAAATATGAGGTGAATCGACATGGGAGGCTGATAAAATTGTGGATAGGGATCTAGCTGAAAAGCCAGTGTTTATGTAGGCAAGCATTTATGCAAATATATACTGACATGTTATCAAAATCGATGGCGGTAGTAGGAGATCGATTTTATTTTTCATGATGTGAACAAAATATACAACGAGCATCTTTTATATTGGTGGCGATACATCGCATTACTATTCTCTGCAAACCCCTGCATAACGCCTCAGCACTGATTCAATGTGTTATGCTCAACTTGCCATCTGGATGCATTGTACAAATATGTAGCTGAAGCCTAATCACATGCTCACTTTTGGGACTCAGGTGCCCCTGATGTTGATGATGGCTTGGATGTCACTGTGCTTGATGTACCCTCCTCCGGATGCATAGAGATACTCAGGGATGACCTGATCTGGTCTGTTGGGTGCAGGAATTTTAAGTTTATACACAGAATTTTGCCCACATTATAGGAGGTGCTGGAAAAATGATTGTTATACCAGTAGCATAGTGCGGTACCATCCCTTGCTTAACAACGCCGTGATCCACAGCCCAGGGTGTGGCGTCATAATGCAAAATAATTCCCTGGAACCTTTATCAGCTTTATCTTCCCTACTGGAAAAAGACAAACAAACACGTGTATTACATACAAGCCCTTATTGTTATCACTGAAAGGGGATATCATTTCAGCAAGCATTGATCTGCTATACAAGTCATTCTAGTGAAGCCATTCTTTAAAGTGTAAAATAATCTATATGCAGATGAGTATGTCTGAATAAAGGAGATTGCGGCTGGCACACTTGTCCATATAGAAGTTCCAAGGCTGTAAATTATTACTTGATAACATATGCTGGGCTTACTTCTGATGACATATTCATTCAAACATCTGCATTATAAATTCCATGGACGTGTTCTGCTATAACAGCTTAATAAAATCAAGATGGCACTGCTGTAGATTTATTAAATAAATGCATAAACAAGTCTCACCCGGGTTTATTTACAGAGCGGGGAGGCATTTTTATTCTTTGCATGAAATAACATAAATCTCTCTACAATTTAGACTTTTTTTTCTCTATAAAGTTTGCTGCCTGGCTGTTATCCCATTCATCTCTAGTGCACTCAATTTTCTGCCTGGTTTATCATAGCTGAGAAGTATGTGCTAAACTAATCCTTAAGGCTAAGGCTAAAAGAATTCTCTCTGTATAATTTTTAACATCCATCTCCCACATTCTCACTAATTGTTTAATGTCATACTTCAAGGATTTCCCTCTCCACTGCGATACAGGGGGCTCTGATGACTCAGCCACAGAACCACAGATAGATTTCTGTATTTCATTATATCTTCTAGTCTCACTTTTCCTCTGCATTCATCTGAGGCAGACCCCTGCGGATAGCGTGGCTTTAATGGTTTCTGCGTGAGTACCTGTCGTTTCAAATCTCTGTATTCTACAGGCTTCATGACACGTTGCCTGCTAATGAGCTTACATTCTCTGGCTGACACTAATTCAGAATTGTAACCTCTTACCTGAAGTATATTTAATGCAGACTCATCATTCTTTAATGTCTGGATTTCCTGTGTCTGGTTACACATTTCATTGTTTATGTAAGGATCTTGGACCTGATTCAGAGATCTTCGATATTAACGATAGTTCCGTGCGTATATTTAGGATCGGATCGATTTTGCATCAACTGCGCATGCGTAGTAATAGTGATACGCCGTCTACGTTGAAGTTAAGATCGGAAATGGCTAAGGGACGGACTTGTGAATCGGGCGGAGACAACTGCGACCCTAACTGCTGAGGAAATATACGGACCTATGGATTTCCGGGGGGGCAATGAGATGAGGGAAAGTGGGCGCGCTTACAGAGTTAGGGCTGGATATATCCGCAACTTATACACATAAGGCCGGAAGTTACTGTGGCCAGATAGGGCAACTCAATGCAGGTGGAAATTTAGGTCCGGCCGGGGTTTGCAAGGGGAGTGACTGTTTTCTCTGGTGGGTGTAACCTGCTCCGACCTGAGACTTAGTTGCGTATATTTGCGGCCCGATCGCCGACGGAAGTCTGAATACGGCCCCTTATAACTTAATGTACAGAAACAAAAATACTATTTATTTGTAGACACATTAAGTATATTAAGTATATAACATATAGGCCCAGATCCAGACCTAAGCTCCCTTTACGTTACAACGTATAGCGTATTAACGCTGGCATAATCACTATGCACTCCCCTCAGTCGTACATACTTTGGGCGTTTTGCGTTTGCCAAACCCTACCTTAACTTTTCAAAGCGTAACTACTGACGTACGTATGGCTTCATGTATGTAAGTGTCTAAGCACGCCCATACTGTATGATTTAAATGCCTCACCCCGCCTCCGAAGCGTAATTACGGATGGATGCCACGCCCCTTTATTCGTAGTTACACTGTTGATACTAGGCTGGTACGTATGTTCAGAGTTACGTGGTGTAACATCTGCAACGCGCATGCGCAGTACATGCAGAATAGCAGTTTTACGCCTCTGGCTAGCGTATATATGCTAGCGTAATTAGTTCTGGATCTACCCCATAGTGTGCAAAAAAATATACAGAAGAATTACAAATATGTTACAGATGGGTAAATGTAGATAAAATACACATTCATTATAGGTTTGTGTACTCTTTGTATTGTAAAAAAAAAATTGTGACCTTGTGTCACTACATGGAAAGAGAATAAATACATTTTCTCTGTGTTGTCTAGTCACACTAGTGACAATCCTTTTATTGGCAGTGCCTATATTACTGGTCTAGGGCAGGGGTGGATTGGGAACTTAAAGTGGCCCTGGAAAAAAATCAGCAAGAGGCCACATGTAGGCGAGATCACTATTGGTGGAGTTCAAAAAATATGTAACCTGGATTAGTACAGAAAAAATAAATATATATTAAAAGCGGTGCAAAATACATGATATGGGGGCAGGGTTATGTATTGCCAATTAAGTGTGTTATGTAAAAGAGTTACAAGCAAAGACAATGTCTACTGACTAATATTTCACAATCAAATCAAGAGATTTATAGTGTCCTCTATGCAATGTAGATAGTCACTGCCACCCAAGTGACCACCACTCAAAACATACAGCATCCTAGTGACCACCACCCAATACATACAGCATCCTAGTGACAACGGGACTGATCCAGACCTACGCCGATGCGCTGTGTTTACTAAAGCACAGCGTATCAGCGTTCACTCTCCCCGACACTCCCCCTGTGCAGGCGTATGGTCCATTCCTTACGCCGGCTGAAGTTAGGGTAGCCTTCAGCTGGCGTAAGGAAGGGGCAATACGCCCCCAGGGGCAATGGTGAACACCACCCGAAGGTAGACCTCGCATCCTGGTGCTACTGTGCGTCACACCCTAACATTTACCTTGTCTGTCTCAGTCTTGCCTGTCTGTATTTACCTGCAATCTGTATCTTACTGCAGATATTCATAACACATTCTAATGATCTCTGTTCTAAACAGACATCAGTTTAGCAGCCACCACCCATGGCAGTCAACATCCTAGTCTTTTTCAAATAAAATAGGAGCTACTAGAAAATTCCCTGTAAGTCCAATGGCCAATCCGCCCATGGTCTAGGGCATGGCTGCAGCCTCGGCAATTACGGAAAAGCCACAACCCCACGTTTGTAACTAGTTAATGGAAAATGAGCTAAATAGGCTTCCACAGGTATGTGTGATACAAAGGAACTATGGAAAAAGCTAGACACCTTCCTATAGGTTGTAAGTGTAAAGCTGGCCACACACTACACAGATATTTGTTCACAGCAGAAAGTATCCGGTAAACAGGACACTGATATCAGAGAGCATACATGACCACTAGGATATTGGGGTCATAAAAGCCAGCTCTCTGGGTAAAAGTTTGTCCAGAGCAGACCTGTCACCAAAGATGGGGGCTACTGGAGTGGAGCATTTTTTGGCTTTAAAAGTGTAGCCCAGATACTTAACTTTGGTTCACTTCATGGGATCTTCTAATGAAGGAGGTGCCCAATATTTCTGGTCCGTCCCGACCCGGAAGGTTCTTTGTGTAGCTGCATTCTGTATTTTCACCTTTTTATTTTATAAGAAACTGTTTTGCATGTTGTATGTCAATTTTGTTATTATTTTTGTAAATAAGCATTTTGATTCTTATCATATTAAATATCCATTAATCAGACCATATAATATCCATGTCAGACCAGCTTGGTTATTAAACGCTACTTAGTGGTAACAATAGGGATCATACTGAGTTTATGATAATTCTGATAAAGTATATTTGTGCTAGATTTATGTAAAGGAGAACCTAAGACCTTCTGTGAATAGTCTTGGTGGTGGTAGCTTATTGATAATAAATCATATTTGGGGTGGACAAGGGGCATTAGTCAGTGTGGAACAGACCAAGTGGCTCTTGTGTCCCAGATAAGTCACAAAGGCCAGGTTAGGTCAGAGAAGTGACATATATAATAAAACAATACAATATAAATATACAATACAGCATAAAATAAAATAAAATATAGCACAGACAAGAAGATCAAGCAGATTAAGCTTGAACAGATCAGGGAGTGCAAGAACTGTAGTGAGAGGTAGAGAGGGCGATAGAGAGGAGGGCCACCAGGTGGGAAGGGGGTAAGAGGTTACCGAAGGGCACGAGAGGATGTGGTGATCAGAGGAAAGGGTAGAAGGCGGTGGTTAGCAGAAAGGAGAGGATGGGATGGATTGTGTGCATGAAGATGAGGGAGGAGAGGTAGTGTGCAGTGTTGGAGGAGATGCCCTTAAAGGTGAGAATAAGGAGATTTAAGAGAGCTCTAAAGTGGACAGGAAGCCAGTGGAGAGTTTGGCATAAAGGAGAGGTTGAGGTAGAACAAGAGGAAGATGAGTCTGGAAGCAGCGTTGAGGATAGATTAAAGAGGGACATGATGGCCAACAGGAGACCAATGAGGAGGAGGTTATAGTAGAAAAGGTGTGATATGGCAAGAGAATGGATGAGGGCTTTGGTGGCATCAGTAGTAAGAATGGGTCCGATGCGTGCAATATTATTGTGTTAGTGGAAGTGGCAACTTTGAAATTGGTATTAATAACTTTTCATTCTACTGGCAACACATATGGTGGAAATGGTGATAGCACTGTATGATTGTTAAATTCTCATTGTAGCTATACATATTTATAATAAATGTATCTTGGCAAAGCTTCAGCCCTTTCATCCCTCTTTCCCCTGGCCATCCCTAGCATTGCTTACTTTTACTGCTTCAAAGGCATAGGAGCTGCGTCTCCTGCATTGTACAGCGCTATGCAGGAGCCACGGCTCAGCTGATCCTCTGTGGTTTACTTTACCTGCTCAGCTATCATGTCTTTGACAGCTGATTGCCCAATCATTACAAGTGAGTGCTGCTGCAGGGGATCAGCTGAGCCTCAACTTCTACACACACAAAATGCTGCAAGGGATTAGCTGAATGGTTGCGGCTTGAGTGTTACACAGTGGCCGGACCTGTCCATACCACCACCATCACGCATCATTGGTAAAATAGCAATTAAACATTTTTTAATACGCATATAGCATGCTTGAGTATACGTGACATAGAATATATGCCAAGCTAAACTAGATAGGAAAAAGTAGACTAAACATGATAGATACTGTCTGTGTACAATTCTCTGCTCCTTAACATTATATTGTTACAGAGAATTACATTAGAAACATCATTAATAAATACGATTCTTCATAATAAGTATTGACTTTTGCATAAATGCTTCATGCTGCTGAAATTAGTTCCATCAGGAGATGAAGATGAATGCATATATCATTTAGAATTACCTGTGTATAAAGTAATGACAGCACAAGGCATTTGTTTTCTCAGGGTAAGTTATTGCACAAAAGGACGGTACATGAAAACAGTCTGACACCTAGAGTCCTACATTCATCATTGCAGCTTGGATAACAGGGTCAAACACATGACTTCCAAAAGAGTAATTAACAAATGCTGGTTTTGAGAAGATAGAATTAGAAATGTACAATGTATATAAATGTAATTATGTATGGTTTTAACAATAAATAATGCAGGATTAAAGGAAAAAAACTCATTCATATTGATCTCCTTTCCTGAAATCTATCATAATCATATTACCAAATGAAAATGACATTTACTGTGGAATAATAGGCCAGATCCAGAGCTACGGCCGCCGTCGCTAGTAC
>WWET01000200.1:219550-257463 GCA_011038615.1 Limnodynastes dumerilii | reverse complement strand
CTACCCCCACCAGCCTAAATTTAATAACAAAAATAACTGGCAAAACTGGGTAGAACACTGAAATTAATTTTGCCCACTGCGAAAATATTAAATGGTGGCAAGATTATCTACCTATTGTAGGTTTTAAACACCATACTAATGGCAAACAAACATTGTGGCCATAATTTGCATGACCTCTATATTGGTCATATGATAACACATACATTGTACACACTGCGCAAATAACTTGCTGCAAGATCATCACAGATTGAACTGGAGGGAAAGGATCACGTGACGAGGCTCCTGTGGACACGCATGCGTAGTAAGTGTTGCAGTCGGAAGTAAACATTGCGTTCCATTTGTCCCTGTCACCCGGAGAGCGGCGCTGGGAGCTGAGCTTCACGATGCAACAGCAGCCGGTGACAGCCACGGAGTCCCGGGATGAGGAAGAAGAAGAGTTGGCACAGGGTGACATAGAAAGAGGCGGTGGCCAGGAGCTGCAGTTCGCGCAGTACCAGCCAGACGCCGATTCCAAGATGCTGTACTACACCATGCTGCCCGCCGAGACCGAGGACGACAACTGCGACCTGCTGGACACCTCCGACCCCCGAGACAGCACCGCCAGCCCCGAGGAGCTAGAGGATGACGACAACTCCGGCGACAATGACAACGTGGTGACCAAGACCTGCACCTACCAGGGCTGCCAGGAGACCACCAGCCAGGTGGCCAAGCAGAGAAAGCCCTGGATGTGCAAGAAGCACCGCAACAAGATGTACAAGGACAAATACAAGAACAAGAAGAAGAGTGACCAGGCCATAACATGCACCAGTAAGCTGGAGGTCAGAGGCCATGTGCTTATAGCAGGCTTACATAGACATCAACATTGGCTTTCCTTGTAGCCCCATTCCAGTCCTTTTGCAAGCTTACATAGGCATCAGCAATGGCTTTCCTTGTCACCCCTTCCCAGTCCTTATCGCAGGCTTACATAGGCATCAGCAATGGCTTTCCTTGTCACCCATTCCCAGTCCTTATAGCAGGCTTACATAGGCATCAGCAATGGCTTTCCTTGTCACCCCATCCCAGTCCTTATAGCAGGCTTACATAGGCATCAGCAATGGCTTTCCTTGTCACCCCATCCCAGTCCTTATAGCAGGCTTACATAGGCATCAGCAATGGCTTTCCTTGTCACCCCATCCCAGTCCTTATAGCAGGCTTACATAGGCATCAGCAATGGCTTTCCTTGTCACCCCATCCCAGTCCTTATAGCAGGCTTACATAGGCATCAGCAATGGCTTTCCTTGTCACCCCATCCCAGTCCTTATAGCAGGCTTACATAGGCATCAGCAATGGCTTTCCTTGTCACCCCATCCCAGTCCTTATAGCAGGCTTACATAGGCATCAGCAATGGCTTTCCTTGTCACCCCATCCCAGTCCTTATAGCAGGCTTACATAGGCATTGACAATTGCTTTCCTTGTCACCCCTTCCCAGTCCTTATAGCAGGCTTACATAGGCATCAGCAATGGCTTTCCTTGTCACCCCATCCCAGTCCTTATAGCAGGCTTACATAGGCATCAGCAATGGCTTTCCTTGTCACCCCTTCCCAGCCCTTATAGCAGAATTACATAGGCATCAGCAATGGCTTTCCTTGTCACCTCATCCCAGTTCTTATAGCAGACTTGCATAGGCATCCGCAATGGCTTTCCTTGTCACCCCATCCCAGTCCTTATTGCAGATGGCTTTCCTTGTCACCTCATCCCAGTCCTTATAGCAGGCTTACATAGGCATCAGCAATGGCTTTCCTTGTCACCTCATCCCAGTCCTTATAACAGACTTACATAGGCATCAGCAATGGCTTTCCTTGTCATCCCTTCCCAGTTTTTATAGCAGGCTTATATAGGCATCAGCAATGGCTTTCCTTGTCACTCCATCCCAGCCCTTTTATAAGGTTTACATAGGTCTCAACAATGGCAATGATGATGTGTTGGTGAGTATTAAGGTCTTTACTGATTAGAGAGACATCCTTTGTTTGCCGGACAGGTTTGTGGTTGATGGGGTATACTGGGAAGGAAATCCATTCTCTATGTACAATATTAAAGGACCTGTTGGTTATTTAAATGCTAGTGATACTCAGCAATCATTAAGGGGTTTGCTTATTAAATTTTTTTAGACGCAAAGCTTCATATGAGCCAGGATCATGATGATCCTGGTCTATGTACCTTCGGATCTACAATAATTGTGAATGCTTCTGTCTCTGTCATTTGGTCTAAATTTCTGGTCTCTCTGACGAGCGTTATCTGTCATGTTGCGTAATATACTTTTTATATTTATTTCTAAATTCTGTTCACTCTAATTTGTGGGTGGAAGATTGAGAATGTGTTCAGCCCAGGATCTATATCTGCTGCTCAGATAAAGGAACGCCCATATTGTCATTTCAGTGGTTTGGTGTTTTTGTTGCTACTTTTGATATTGATATGAGTATACTCAAACATCATTATTTATCCCTAATATGTTTTCCATTTTATCTAGGATAATACGGAGTGTTCATTGTCTCTTACAAAACAAAGAACTGGATCTGTTGGAGATCGTCCTCCTCGTCCCACATTATTGGAACAAGTGTTAAACCAAAAAAGACTGGTAAGTATTGTCCTGTTTGCAATGGACAATATTAGGGGTTTATTCAGTGTCCATCAAAGACTGGAAGCATTGAGTAATACGCTGACCAGCTGCAGATAAAAACTTTGGACATTCCTTAGGACGATACAGGACAGTCCCCACATACGTACTACTTATTACAGCAATAATCCCTGAAGATACCCAACCTCATATATAAAAGTTACAAAAATACCCCCTCCAACCAACCCCCGTACACACATTGTAAATGTACCCCTACAGGTCCCCCTAATGCAATATCATAATTTAATAATACCTGCTACAGACAGCCCCTTACTCATTACAGAAGTATCCCTTACATACACATCCCCATGCACACACAGGAATATTCCATGCAGATAGCCTGCACACAAACAATACATCAATACAAATGCAAAACATGTAACCTATGTCTCCTGAAACATGGCCCTAAAGGGGAAGGGGCTTTAGTCATGGGGAAACATGAACTGATTGGGAGCCAGCTGTTGCACTAAAAAAAACGTGGTGCATATTTTAAAGAAAAACTGGTGCATTTGCATACACCTTTGAACTCACCGATCATATTATATATTGATTTTATTATGGCTTATATTATATTTAAATGTTTCCAGATTTTTTCTTCTCCCTTTATCTTTCAAATGTGTTAGTAGTGTGTTAGTAGTGCTTTTACTAATGATACAATTGATTTATTTTGCACTAGTCACTTTTGAGAAGTCCAGAAGTTGTGAAGTTTCTTCAGACACAGCAGCAGCTTCTCAGCCGTCAAGTTATTGAACAGAGACAGTCTTTCCAAGGGACATAGCTTTGGCTGGATTTACGTGTGTGATCAACTACTAAGGATTCAGCAATGCTTATCGCTAATTTATTAGTTATTTTTTTGCATAGTTATAGTAGCCTGTAAGATCTCAAAGATAACTGGGAAAAAGTCTTGGGAATTAACCCGGGTATAAGACATTATGGTCCGGATTCACAGTTATGTATTTTTCGTGTTATATTGTGTTATATGGTGTATATTGTTTTAAGAATTGAGTTACTAGGCATGCACAGTAGCTTATTTACCCTAACTACGTACCATTTATTTATGTACATTGTGTAAGCGCAGTCTAAAGACCTATATTACATAAGTACATCAAAAGATAAGCTGATGATGACAGCATGGATATACTAAGAATGTTGTGTCTCGGATTTTCATGGTACATGATTTCGGTGGATGCACCGGTCACATTGTTATGTATACATTGATATGTTGTGTTGTCTGTAGGGGTTTTATTTTCTATTGATTGAGTCTCAATAAATTGCTTATATATTACTCTCAGTTAGCAATGAATTATACATAATTTTTTCTGCTGTTGTTCAGTTGACACCAAACATATAAAGTTAGAAATAATAATTTAGTTGCATAAAAAAAAAATATGTATTCAAAATATAGTAATACCTGGCAAGCCACCTTATTTGTTTTAGGACCAGATTCAGACCTCTGGTGTGCATGGAGGTCTGAGCATAACTATAGCAGGCCTCATGCAGGCAAGAAGGGGAGACGACTGTCTTTGCTTTCACAAACTTACATTCCCTGACCCCTACTTGAAATCTTCTACGCCATCCTCATGTAAAATGGAGACAGCACGTAAGCCATTTCTGAACACAGCTACCTGTACACCTTCACACTTTTGTGAAGCACGAAAATATTGAAAATCAACATTTGAAGAAAGTATAACCGCCACCAAATCACAATCCAGACTTCCCAGTATCTGAAGGTTTTAATCTTATTTTGCCAACTTTTTACATGCGGAGCAGATTTAGGACTCCTAAAGGCAGCCTTAAGTATTCTACTTGCAACACTGCAGGCGGAATAAGGGATTGTATGAAAGGGCTTAGCCAAGCCATTACTGTGCGATTTATATATCAATGCACACCCACCATGCATATCTCATACACATGGTGTGTATGCGGTGACCTACATTCAGAACGGAACGCAGCCACTCGTCCCTGTGTTCTATACGGAGGCTATTGTAATATGCAATTACGGTACAAGCAAAATAGGGGACTTGTGTGTGTGATGAACGTAATGGCCCATATAGATGTTAATCATGTGATCTCCATGAAAATAGTGAGAAACATAGTGTGTGTCCAGCTTTCATTAATGTACAGGACAGATGTTCCCTCCCTCCATGTACCCATTTAAACTTCTGCAGTTACAGTATTTCCCCATGTATAACACGCTCCCTTGTATAAGACGCACCCCGTTTTTGGAGCCTAAATAAAAAAAAAATGTAAATTTTTTTTCAACTATTATTTTTAGCTTTACTTAATTAAAAATTGGGTGCATCTTATACAGGGGATCAGGGGATGTAACACTGAATTTACCTTTGCTGTTCCTCCGGCGGTGTCAGGCTCTCTCCTCTGCAGCTGTGACTCCGGCTGTCTCCCTCGCGGTGCGTGCTGCACAATGGCGTAATATTATATGTAGCAATACTTAATTAAAAATTGGGTGCATCTTATACAGGGTATCAGGGGATGCAACATTGAACTTACCTTTTCTGTCCCTCCGGCGGTGTCAGGCTCTCTCCTCTGCAGCTGTGACTCCGGCTGTCTCCCTCGCGGTGAGCGCTGCACAATGGCGTTGAGATGACCTTAGGTCACGCAACGTTTTTGTGCAGTGTGCGACGCGAGGGAGACAGTCAGAGGCACAACTGCGGAGGAGAGAGCCTGACACCGCCGGAGAGACCACCGGAGGGACAGCAAAGGTAAGTTCAGTGTTGCATCCCCTGTATAAGACGCACCTGATTTTAAAACCTATTTTTTGTCTAAAAAAAAAAGGTGCGTCTTATACATGGGGAAATACGGTTTTTTGCACTTGAATCATTAAAACTAAGCACGTGCCTGGCAACCCAATGCTTTGGGATCCCACTGACTCTACGCAATATATTCAGAGATAAACTGATAGATACATATGTTTGTGTCCCATCTTCCTGTACTAATAAATAGTTTAACAAGTATTGTGAGGGTATAAACATATTGGAACATTAACAGGTATTGCACAACCAAAACTGATATGAAGATGATTTACAGAAGCTTTGTTAGGGACATGCATGTTTTGTCATCTGACTTGTTTGAATGCGATTAATGTCCAGTAAATCACATAGCTTATTTTCTTCCTCTTTTGTCCCTCAGGGCACTTTAATGAACTGGCATAAACTGCTATCTTTAATGCAGTCTGATTTTGCTGATGATGATTTCAAATATGAATTTGGTAGAGTCTACTGCAAAAAAGATAGCATTTAAGCATAGCTATTACATCAGGTAAAAGACAACAAATAAATTGTGTATAGTAGTTTTTTTGTTTTGTTTTTTTTTTACTGTATTATGTACTGTTAAAAAAAGGCATGTTCTGTAAAGTTTCACATGTTGAGCAATAGATAGGAAAATGTAAATTAAAGGGCAGTTAAAACTTTATTGATATACCTGCCCCACAGTCATTCCAGTGTCTGCGTTGTAGTCACAAATTTATTTATTCAATTTTTTTTCATGACTACATTTTTTGTATATGAATGATATGTATTTTATCATGTTAAATATTACATATTTGTGTTTTAGTTATTTCTTAATAGATATTGCAAAAATGTAACTCGCCTAAGAGTCACAAGTTGGGTAAGAGCTGGGCTACATGCTGTTTATGGATTAGTTGTATTTTAAGTGTTAATGTATAGCTTTGTAATTTATGTTTTTGTGTATTACAAAATAGCAGTGTCATGAATAATACCAGAGATGGATGTTTAGTAAAGACTGTTGTAAAGTTTTATGTCTGATCCACCATAATAAATATTACAAATTTTGTACTTTGGAATAAGATTTAACAAATGCACTGATTTTTATTTATTTATTTATTTTTTTCAGTAGATTTTTCTGTAAAACAACATTCAACTTTTCTACATTAAAAAGTAGTTTTTTTTAAATTATATATTTATTTTGTTTTAAAGAAATCTGCATATTCTAAGCACTGACCAAGTTGGGTCCACACTTATCCAATTTGTGGCCAATTTATATTCTAGCTCTTACTTTAACATAATATTGTATGTAAAATGTATGTATAAACATACCCATACCACATCCCCACTTTTCCTTTCCCCGCAGCTCAGTAACTCTGCCCTTGGGCTTGTTATTGTGTACTGTGCTGGGCTTCATTTGATGCCATTACTCTTGTGCTTTGGAAAAACCTGTTTGGACTCCATGTCCGTGTCTGAGTAATTTGAAGAACCTGTATCCTCACAATAATAATAATTGGCCGCATTACATCACATATTCTATTACCTAATATCTAATTACCACTAATTCATTCAGTTTCAAACTCCGCAGGTGCAAGATATAAAGAAGCTTAAAATGAAACATATACAATGCCACTACATTTCAGCAGAAAAATTGGTATTTCAATCCTTTTATTTAGATTTTTTATTTTGACAAGTTATTACATGGTAGTAAGTGATTTAATCTGTTTCTTGTTGCTTAAGATAAATGATCTCTATGGACTGGATCCAGAGTTTGAATATAATTGGCCAACAATGAGAACTATACAGCAGGAAACTACCATGCTAAGTTTGAGTGGGCAAATTTCATCTCAACCCATATTAAGCTGGCGTCCAGCACACAATTGTATAGTATATATGCTGGACCAAATTTTCGGAGACAACAAAGTGTGGTGTATTCTGTATATGCTACACGATTTCCTTGGCTACTAGAGGAAAATTGTGCTAGTGTGGTTCCTGATACGCTGAAATTCAACATGGTTTTGCCCAACTGATTTCCTCTTGTTTTCAAACTCTGAAAACAAATATCACAAAGATGTCTTCAAAAGGGAAGCACAAGGTGCATTCAGGTTCTAAGGTATCCAATTTTTGTTTCTTGAGAATGGGAACAGGTAGATATTGTGGTATGTGTTAAAAGATGCAGACATTCTTTATGGTTGTGGCAGACAGATAGCAGTACCATCTGGTTCATAGAATGCTTGTGGTACCACCTGCTGGTAGGAGTGTTTTAGACACTAAGGGCCAGATTTACTAAGCTGCGGGTTTGGAAAAGTGGAGATGTTGCCCATAGCAAGCAATCAACATCTCCACTTTTCCAAAACCCGCAGCTTAGTAAATCTGGCTCTAAAAATGGTGAAGTATATTGTCCAAGAGCAGTGTGTTATCATTCTCCATCTGCGTGAGTCAACACCCATTAACATTCAGTTTAGTGAAGCATGTGGAGTAGGTGTCATGAATGTGAAAAATTATGTTAATGTGTGTGAAAGAGGAGGATGGATAGGAAGTGTACAGTAGAGCTAATATTGTGGGGTTGTAGTGATGGAAAAGTGATGTGGTTTTTGTGGTTGTAGCAGGTTCATATAAGTGGATGGCCTATTGTCTGATAATAGGTTATTAGATGGTTAAGTAGATGAAGTCCTGCTGGAGTCCTGGTCTTATAGGAGGTGTCCTTATGGATAGCATGAGCCGGGAGACGAGACGAGAGAGGAGACAGAGACGAGCGCAGATATGGTGTAGTATGGAGGGAGGGTTAGGGTCAGGCTGCCAGGAAGGGAGGGTCAGGATCAGGCTGCCAGGAAGGGAGGGTTAGGGTCAGGCTGCAGGGGAGGGAGAGTTAGGGTCAGGCTGAAGGGGAGGGAGGGTTAGGGTCAGGCTACTGGAGATGGTGGGTTAGGGTCAGGCTGCAAATAAGGGAGGGTCATGGTCAGGCTGCAAGGGAGAGTTAGGGTAGGGAGAGGGGAGAGTTAGGGTTTGAATTAGGGAAAGGAGTGGGGGGACTATTTGTACTTACTTTTTGGAGCACTGGATCGATTGCAAGTCCTCCTCGAGGCATATACAATCGAAAAGTTCGCAACTGGCTGGGAGGAAACGGCACTTTCGAAATTGGGCCGTTCTAATCGGAGACCCACACCCCAAAGGGGCGTGCCAACTATACGACACCCGTAATTACGCTTCGGAGGCGGTGTGAGGCATTTAAATTATACAGTGTGGGCGTGCTTAGGCAGGTATGTATGTGTAGCCTGTACGGACGTCAGTACTTACGCTGTGTAAAGTTAAGGTAGGGTTTGGCAAGTGTAAAACGGCCAAAGTACGTACGAGCGAGGGGAGTGCATAGTAAATACGCTACGTCTTGAAATATAATGGAAACGTAGCTCTGGATCTGGCCCATTATAATATTGAAGCTATTTATAAAATTCTGAAATGGCTGTATGAGTAGCAGTAGTAATAAGTAGTAGTAGTACTAGTAGTAATCAGTAGTAGTAGTAATCGGAATAAGAACAAAAATGATAATCATAATAAAAAAAGAAAGAATTCACATCAAATAACTTTGAAACAGAATGGAACCAAAGACACAAAACAAGGTGACAATCTCAAAAGTGGGGAAGCATCAGAAAGAAGAAAGTCCCCAGAACTTAGAGACCCCTCAAAACAAAGAGAGAACAAGAAGATAACTACAAAAAGGAACTCCCCAAGGAGAAGGGACAGTTCGAGACAGAAAGATAACAGAACAAGATCAAAACCTAGGGATCCCTCTAGAGGAAGGAAGGATGAGAAACGAAGAACTTATTCAAGACATAGGGATCCCTCCAGACAAAGGGACATCAGAAGAGATGGAGAACAAAGAAATAACTCAATACGCAGAGACCACTCTAGAGGAAGGAACACTTCAAGGCATAGAGAAATTTCAAGATATAGAGAAAAAGAAAAAGACAACAGAAGAAGATACTCCCCACGATGGGAGGACACCTCTAGATGAAGGTATAATAAAAAGGGAGGAGACAGAATAGATTATTCAAATAACAGAGGAAGAGACCATTATGAGACAAGAAGATATCAAGGCGATAGAAAGAGGGATGATTATTACTATCATCATACCAATAGACATTATAACCAAGAACCCAATAGGAATGAACAAAATAGGGGAATATTCGAAGATAGAGAATACCATAGAAATGATTATTACAGAGACCAACAGTATTATGGGGAGAATAGAGAAGATCTAAAAAGAAGAGAAGAACGGATTATTATTATGAAGAGGTTAAACAAAGAGAGAGGGATTACGATCAAGAAAGAAGGAGACATAATACGGGCATAGAACATCACAGACATAGAGACTCTCCACCAAAAGGGGGAGATAACCACGAAGAAAGAAGAAATCCTCACACACAAGATAGACATACCCAAGAGAATAATAACAACTACTATGAGATAAAGATTATAGAAACAACTCCACCATAATAAGAAACAATAACCCGCTACCCACATGTAATCAATTTGAGAATCTCAGGTCTGCAGGAGATGATCATCATTTTTTAGGGTAGACTCCCCCCTAAACAATGTGGGGGGGAATCAAGACTCAAAAACCCAGGAACAGAAGGATGATAATAATTACGCAAAAGAAGAACCCACCATCGTTAAAATAATCCCAAAAAATAAAAGAGGAAAGAGAGGAAGTAAGAACATACAACGATATAGGTTCGAATATAGGAGAAGAAAGAAAAAAGAACGAGGGATGAACAATGAAAAATTGAAAAACAACACTGAGACGGTAAGGATCTACAACTTGAGCCAACATCAACTTACAAAAGAAGAAGAAGAGGTCCTTAGTAAAGGTTTAAAGTTTGCCCCTACAAAAAAAATGTAACATTTGATTTATATGTGGACATGCAGAGATTCATTAGAAAATTAGTTTAAAAAAAGTTTTTTTTATAATCCGAAGGAACCCTTAAAAACGGGATATGGAAATGAAAGAAGCCAATAAAGTGTTCAAGAAAAAAATCAAAATTCTTCCCATACCATGTCAAAGGTTGTTATATTGAGACATTTGAAAAACTCATGAAAGAAGAAATCAGAAACCTGAAACATTCCAAGAAATCTAAAGATAAGGGACCGGATCCAGATTTAAGATCGTCAGGTGATTTACGCACGCAAGGTGCGTAAATCACCTGACTGAACTGGAGGGCTTGCATTGCAGTGTGACCTAAATTTTTGCAAACAGCGATGTCCTGATGTCTGGAGAAATGTTTAGTGTGTACTGAGGTTGCAGCAGAGGTTTCTGGGATCCGTTTCTTAAAGATCCTCATGGAAATAGAGGGCAGTGTGAGGGCCATTGTTATGGTGTTTGGGCCTAGAATCCTTATTGCTGTTTTGACAAGATGTCGTACCTGGGGTATAACCTTCAGCATGTACCCAGCTTAAGACCTACTTTAAGACTTCAAAGATATTCTTTAGAATAAAAAGTATTTAACCAGCGACACTTTATAAAAAAAAAAAAAAAGTACTGTTAAGATAAACGTTCATAACTATACGCAAATGCGAATATTCGCATACGCATTTGCGAATATTAGATAAAGAGAAGCATACCTTATTTTATGGTCTTACAATTACGTTTTTATTTTAACAGTACCGGTATATACTAAATGACCCTTTGGTTTCTATTTAATTTAAAGATAAATAACTAAAGCTTTCTAGACATACATACACTTAGAATTCTGTATAGGATCATAAATACTTTAACTTGCCATAACAACAGTAAACGAATTCCTCCAATCAGGTGTGTTAGGCGAGACACAGGTTGAAAACCTGGGTCGGCACCTTTCACACCACCACCTTACTGGGGTCGAGCATGAGAAAAACCCTCCTTTTTTTTTCCTTATGTCTAAGTCCAAGGTCCTTAGATCGGGGACCAGGACCTTGCACATAACCACCAAAACTGGGTTATTGGAGCCTTGACCTAGGTCTAAGGCCAACAACCTGGGTTTTTAGTGGTGACGTGAAAGGATTATAAATAAATTATTGTAAATGGTGCTATCTAGAAGACAGCATTGTATTGTAATAGTCTGAATATGTTTTACAATTGTGGAAATAATATGGCCTAGAATGCTTCCAGGCAAGGGTTTTCTATTTAATTTAAAGATAAATAACTAAAGCTTTCTAGACATACATACACTTAGAATTCTGTATATGATCATAAATACTTTAACTTGCCATAACAACAGTAAACGAATTCCTCCAATCAGGGGTGTTGGGCGAGCCACAGGTTGAAAACCCGGGTCGGCACCTTTCACACCACCACCTTACTGGGGTCGAGCATGGGAAACACCCTCCCTTTTTTTTCCCCCTGTGTCTAAGTCTAAGGTCCTTAGACCGGGGACCAGGACCTTGCACATAACCACCAAAACTGGGTTGTTGGAGCCTTGACCTAGGTCTAAGGCCAACAACCTGGGTTTTTAGTGGTGACGTGAAAGGGATATAAATAAATGATTGTAAATGGTACTATCTAGAAGACAGCATTGTATTGTAATAGTCTGAATATGTTTTACAATTGTGGAAATGATATGGCCTAGAATGCTTCCAGGCAAGGGTAGATAAAACGACATAAATAGATTACTGCAAAGCTGGGAAATAAATGACTCTGAAAATATGTAAATTGCACCATTGGGATTTCTAAGCAATAATTTATGGTTTTCAAACATTGCCTTTTCTTTAGTAGTTAAATATTGAAAGGCCCTTTTATCTGCTGATACGCCTAATAGATTAAGTAAAAAGGTTAATGTACATAAACACTCTTTGCACATACTGGAAATTTCTAATTAGGTCATAAAATCCTTTCCCCACTTTTTTCAATGACTATTACAGACAATATAATGTGTGTGAGGACAGGAAGATGAGGATTAAGAGTAATGGACCGGGACCAGGTCTTCGCAAGGAGCAGAAAACGGTTGCATTTAGCGAGTGTGCATGTGTACTCTACGACATTCCATTCCTACAGGTCCAGACTTCTGCAGTGGAGCAATTGCCATTGGTGTGGTGGGATATCTACATCAGGTATGCATGGTGGGAGAGGGTTGGTATGATAATTGTACAGTTAAGGCTTTAGTTAAGCCCATTGGGCCTGATCCAGAGCTACGATGTTACACTGAGAGCTGTAGCGCTCAGCGTAACATCGGTGCTCTGGCCAGATTTACTAAACTGCGGGTTTGGAAAAGTGGAGATAACAAATCTGTATAGTGTTTATTCATATAAACCTTTATGAAAGCAGAACATGCTCCATAAATGTAGCATATCATTTCATTTGTACTCTGCACAGCTAATTTTGTTTCTTAAATGCCTTTTGCTATTAAAATCAGTTAACATGTTCCATTTATTGTAAAGGAAAGAATAAATATGGAAACTTCTGCTCCAAGCATCCAACCAACCAACCAACCAATCGGTTGTTATATTTCTTAGTGCTCTGCCAAGGGTGTGGGTCCCTGGAAAAAACAGCCCTATTTTGATAGGGCCGTTTCCTCCCAGCCAGTTTTGAACTGGCTGGGATTTCGATTGCTTATGCCTGATGAGGCATAGCAATCGATCCACGGAGCACCGAACACCCTAACCCTCCCTTCCCTGCAGCCTGACCCTAACCCACCATCTCCCGCAGCCTGACCCTAATTCTCCCTGAAAAGGAATGGGTGAGTACACCGATCGGCCTACTCACCCATTCTGAAAAGAAAATTCTAAAATGGAGGGGTATTTGAATTAGGGACATCTGAAAAGAAACTTTCGGATGCCTGTATTTTGGAAATCCCTCATTCTATGCGGGGACTGCAACCACTCTGCCAATACCTATGACACTGTCCAGGTATTTTGTGATGTGCTAACTGCAAAGTTATAAGGCCTAAATGTTCATTTTATTAGCACAAAGGCATAGAGCAATTCATAAGGGCTTCTAAACCATATTTTACTCATTGCGAATTAGTACTAATGGTCTATTTACAAAGCCATTGTTCTCTCTGTAGTAATACCCAGGAGCCTGCCCCTGAACTGGATTACACCTGATCCCAGAGTTCTTTACAATGTGAAGGTAGCTGTCTGTTGGGACTTCCGAGAAATTAACGTTTAGTGTACAGTGGGATCAGAATAATTCTGATTTTGTGATTTCGACATGCTCATGCAATCGATCGACCAGATTGATACACCAGTTCAGGGGGCTGAGTATTGCTCTCAAGAGGAGTGGTTTCATATTTCAACATACAGTATAGCTTGCACTAACACTATTATCAGTCAGCAGGGTAATAAAAATGTGTGTATTAAAGATATCCCCCGCCATGGGAGAGGGCAATATTTACTAACGATGGGCTGGATCCAGACTTAAGTAAGTGCTTGAAATGATTACTCCTGGGCTAAACCATGTTGATTGCAGGGGAGTCATATTTCATCTGTTGCAAACAGTATTACAGTTAGAGGTCTTGTTTCCTATCCCAAGTCTAAATAACAGTGTGATAGTAAAGCTGGTCAGTATCTGTGTGCAGTAAGCAATTCAAAGATATATCCCTGCATGCAAAGAATACAATTAACTTGACTCCCCTGCAATCAACATGGTTTAGCCCAGGAGTAACTCATTTCAAGCACTTACTTAAGTCTGGATCCCGCCCCATGCTGGTAACGGCAGAAGAGGCCCTAGATTGGACATTGATTTCACCAATGGTGGTAAATCCTTTCCTCGACTGATGGCGTCGCTGTCCCTTTACGCTATTGACAACACAGAGAATGGTTGAATTGCTTACTAACCTTCATTATATACTTGCTTCCTTGGCTTGCCTGTCAGCAATATTACTAACTTTGCGCTTTCTGGAGAACAAGATTAATGTTATTGGACTTCAGTTCTTTATTGCAAATGTATTTTTTTGCTTCCCATTTGTGTACTTGTATACATTTGTAAATCTTACACATAGCAGTTTGAATTTTACTTATTCTTCCAGTTTTATCCAAATATGTGACAAGATTTTTTAATGTTAGATGTAATGTTAAATGTAATACACTGATAAATATATTTGTTTAGATTTGACTGGGAGAAAGCAACACCAGGCAGCAGAAAAAACATATGTATTTTTTTATTGTATTATACTCCATATCAGTTTTTTGTTATGATTACTTTAGTCTTTCCCATTTGCTATAGAGGATTTTTTTTTCATAAGCAAAAACTGTACCTTATTTTCTCGCTCATATAATAGAAAAGTTCCTATAATTCATACTTTCCTCCATCATTATGTAGTGCACACCTTATAAACGCCAAGTCAACTGTCAGTATTAAAACATTATGCTTTTATTACAACCATTAAAAATAATAGTAGGCAAGAAGACAGGACGAAAATATAAAAACATTGGTGGTAGCATCAGAAATGATATACATATAAGACAAATTAGCCAATACATCAGAGCATACTTGCAAGCAGAGAAGGTCTGTGTTTCTTTAACAAAATGATTGGTATGTTTCCCTTCCCCTTTTCAGCACAGGTATACTATTCTGGTTTAGCAACAATGGGCCTGATCCAGAGCTACGAAAATTCGCACGGCGGGCGAATGCGTACGTTCGACCGTGCGAAAAAAACATGCACGCCCCCTAATTATGGTTGCTTTATGACAATATATAATAAAATTTCCTGTGTCTTCTGGGGCTTGCTTTAATGTGCATGTTGCTTGCCTTCACTTGTTTTATTAGTGTTATTAACTTTTCGGTGAAGAGGTTTTCCTGGTCTATCTGTCCCTCACATGTAGAAAACCGTTAACATAAATTGTTAAAAGAAACCGGATAATTTTCTTCTGTTCTTTTTCCTCAGTGTTTTGTGGCTTATTCTCTTTTTATATCCATAAAAAATAAACAGCCATTTTTACAAAGTATCTGTTTTTTTACTTTTTTCCTTGCTATATCTTGCAGACATAATCAACTAACGGTGATTTGTTCACCTGACTATAAAATCACTCAGCCTCAGCACTTGCAGTACGCCTTGGACAAAGCCCGTATAGCGGGCGAAATGCGCGTCAGGCTATCGTATTGGAGATTGGGACACTGCTTTTATGACCGTGTGCACCGGCCAGCAGTCGTCCGAAACCTCCGTTTCCACGTGGTAGCTCCTGTGTATTTGTGAGCCGCAAGCAGTGTTATCCACAAGACAGCGAGGGTAGGGTAAGATATGCACTTCAGTGCAAAGTATGAGCTGTGAGGCCATTAGTTGTTTCTTAAGGACAGCTATTTTTACCTGAGCTAGATAGTTATTTCTGCTTGCAGTATGCTCTGATGTATTGACTAATTTGTCTTATATGTATATCATTTCTGATGCTACCACCAATGTTTTAATATTTTCGCCCTGTCTTCTTGCCTACTATTATTTTTAATGGTTGTAATAAAAGCATGTTTTAATACCGACAGTTGACTCTGCGTTTATAAGGTGTGCACTATATAAAGGTACCCACAACACATATTTATTGTGTTTTTTTCTTGTTAGTTTGTGTCTTTACTTAAGGGTACCTATAGGAGCAGCCTTGTTACATTGTTGACTATTGTGGAAGCCTATTTATTACAGCTGGTGCGACTTTTTCTAGTGTGTGTTTCCTCCATCATATTATATGGTAACAATCTGACATCTTTTCAGACCTGTCCTGTCCAATCAGGAAGACCCGAGAGCTGAGTGTTTAGTGGTCTATAATACAGTTTCGTGATTGATAAACTCTTTAAATGAAAAGAGAATAATTATGGTGTGGACGTTAATGTTTGGGGAAGAAGGTTATGAGTAATTACTACTTTTACTCTAGTGCTCCTGAAAAGGATTCCTATTAAACAAGCTTAATATGCTTAATTAATCAACACAAAAATGATAAAGAACAAAATAGTGGGAATAGGTGGGAATTCATTGTCAACAAATCTCAAATCATAAGAATACTTAAAAAATTTATTGTCTATCTCACTATCACCTGGTTAAACAGTAGGCAGTATTCTTGTCTATTTCTGTAGATTATTCAGTTTGTAATATCGCCTGAAATATAAAAAGAACTTGATATAAATGGGATTTATTCTGATCCAATAAGTCACAGTTACTGTATGTAATTGACAGATTTTTGTCGGATTGTATAGCTTCATATAGCATTGGGATTCTCATTATTAGAGTTAGGACCACCATATGCAGAAAGGCCTTGACAGTGGCTGGTGGCTTATCATATATTTGCGCAATATGTGTAACAAACTTTTCTGTGGTTTATTTTACAGATAGAACGGTATAGTCTGTTACTGGTAATGGCAGTGATGCTGGACATTCTCTATCCTGTGTGTATGTTACAGATAGAACGGTATAGTCTGTTACTGGGGCATTTCCTTTCCTTTGTTTCTGTTGCTAGCAGATTACCCCCAGCCTATCATGCATCTGTTTGCATTTACCTATAAATTGATTGAGCTACTTCCATTTTGTTTTTAGTTCAATATATTCATTCATTTGTGTGTTTTGCTATAAAAGCCCCCAAAGATACACAACTCATAACCGTTATCTGAGTGGCAAACTCTTTATTGAGCATTAGCAAACCATGTACTACATTAGAGGGGGCACTGTTGTGATTTCTTCCAAGATTCCCCACCATTTGGTGATAACAGGAGTTACAGTTGTTTACAACATGAAATTACATGACATTCCTATAGTCCTAAACTTTGGGATCCACATGAGCAATTTATTAATGACATGGTGGTGCATACAGTCAATTTTGTGACAAAGTTTGGCACAGTGCATTCTACCATCAAAATGGTCACATCTGCATAGACATAGGGTATCCATAAAGTAACTGGCAAAAAGAAACTCTGAGATATTCAAGATTGCTTAAGTCTAATATAACACGTAAAAACATTACTGAATTTTAGAGTTGCAAAATGTGTACCCAGAATGGAACAGAACAGGCAGCTGTAGAACAGTTAGTGTCCTTTTTGAGCAAAGTGGTAGAACCACTGCTTTTTTTTGGATTTACAAAGTACTGGTACTCAAGCAAAAAACGCAAGTTCTGCTTCTGCCCCATGGTCATGTCCATGGTTCATTTTATACCCCAGTGTAAAAGAACAACAATGAGCTCCTGCACCAGGACTAAAGCTGGTTATACAATGGAGCGATTATGGGCCCAATTATCAACCCGATCATCCAATTATGGACATGATCAATTTTTTAAACGCACCAGAAACGCTCTGATACAATTATTTGGTCTTTTATCATGTTTGATTTAAATTGGGCACTAGCGCCTGATCATTAAAGGCAGCCAATCAGCTTACTGAATGGCTCCATATTCTCTAAGTTCCTCCCTCTTCTGCTAGGATTATCAGTCCCAGCAGGAAAGGTGTATGGTGCCCATAACAGGACATTACCCTGGTGGGAAATCGGCCTGTTTATCGAGATACCACCTGCTAGGATCGATAATCGACCCAGTGTATGTTCAGCTTAAGGTAATGGTTCTGAGTACTACCAAGTACTCCCACAAAAAGTGCACTGGAAAGAACAATGGAACAGACCAGGAGCCTGCCATGTCTATCATTGTGCCGGATGTGTGTGTATATGTGGCAGGTGGTGTCTGGGTTACCCTCCTAGTGAATACCGCCAGTGACCTTGATACATCAGTGATGAATGGAAGGGCTAATTATGTGGTTGTTTTTAGATATGCAGATTTTCGCCCTTTCAGCCTAAGCTCAGTCAAACAACCTCTGATACCCCCAGTTCTTGCATTCAGCGTAGTAATCCGCGATCTGGTTTTAAGGTTCTGGAGGTACTGGCTTCTGAAGAATTAAATTTAAATGGAATATAGCTCAAACAAATGTGACTATCTGTATGCAGACACCATAACATGTACCAACATGTTTTTGTTACTTTGTGCAACTTTTACAATGTTGCTTTATTGCCTGTCTTCACTTTGTTTCTTGGAGTCATGTATTATTATCGTTATGCTGCATTGTTATTTACAGCATACAACTTATCAATACATGGCATAGGAAACCTACAGAAACAAGACAACATCAGGAAGAAATATATTTACGTAGGCAGCTAACATTTAAACCATGAAAATGTGTAAAGTACCCTTTTAAGTCAAAATAATGGTTTATGTTGCCTTGGTAAATTCGGTAATTTTGTTTAAACAGCTTTCATTATTTTCTTTTCATAATTCAAGGTAAAAAATAAAAACATATAAAAATAATAAATCCAATAAAACCAAATCTAAGTGATATTTCAATAAAGAACATCGATAAAAAAGAAAAAAAATAAGAAAATTAATAAAAAATCCTAAGGTAATGTACCGTGATTAAGTGCATAAATTCTCAATTCAATTTTTTTTCTCAACTTTTTTTGTTTGTTTAAAAGAACTGAAAACTAGTTAGAATCAAGTGAAAGCGTGTTCCTTTTTTGTTTGTTAGGAATCGCTGCACACAATATCTGTGAAGAAATACAGCTGTAGAATATATCAAAAACATACAACAAGAATTTGTCAGTTTGTTTTTCTACAATTAACACCACATTACAAAACACGGCCACAACACATATACTGAAATATAAGTATTTACATTATAAATCTTTAAATCAGAAAAAAAAAAGATACTCTTTAAAGCCACTGCCTGCAATAGCACTCTGGAGACTTGTATTATGATACAGAAGAAATGGGGTTGTGGGGTGAGCCCATCTGAGTCAGAACCTTGTCCAGCCATTGCAGAGGGCCGTGAAGGTGGATCTCTATCCAGCAAGGAGTGCTTGTTACATCCTGGCGGTGATACTCTGCTCCCCAACCCTGAAACACAAAGCAGCAGACGTTATCTATGGCTAAGAAGTCCACACAAATGACGACTGTTATAGAAAGACTCATATGACCAAGTATCTGAATGTGAAGGTTGGTTTATAATTCTGTGTGTTTGGGTTGACAATTATCTTGTCGGTTTCTTTTGCTGCAATTAACACTAATGCATCTTAGTCATAAGTGCTAATGGGTCACCGCTGCAAACTGGCCATTATGGAAAAGACCGTTCTCTGACAGCCAGTCCCGATATTACTCTAACCTTCCCCTTCTATTACTCTAACACCCCCCTTCCATTGGCTTCCAAAAAATGAATGGGTAAGTATGCCAATTAGCATACTTACCCATTCTAAAAAAAAAAAAATGGCTGCCTTCACAGTGGCGAATTGCATTGGTGGTAATATATACAGCTGCAGTATGCTTCATCTAAACTGACTCAAGACTACCGTAACAGATCATCAAGACCTGAACCAGGGTCATCAATGGAGGCCTGGCTGTAACTGCATATCACAAGTAGAACATATATGGGTTTTAAATAGTGTAAAGCTCCCATAACCATAGATTGCTCTAACCTTCAGGGTTACAGCCTTGTCTTTATAACATAAAACAAAGTAGTTTAATTAAGTTGCCATAGGACGTTGTATAAAACTACACTTTGAATAGATAGATCTAGCAGTCTATCAAATTGTAGTGAAATTTGTTCTCAGTGCAATATCCCCCTTAGATAATAAGAAGGATTGGGATGGGGGGTTAATAAAATGTCATCTTCAGTCAGTCATTATATACTGGACGTCATACTGTTATGGGATGCAATGTGAGTAATTCATATAATAAATAATCATACTCACTTTGACAAAACTCATCCGTATAGTGCACATTTTGGTCAGTTCATACACAACCTCGAAACCTTGGTTAACTGACTGTGACAGGAGTTGGGCAAACAGCTGGTTATTGAATATCTTCAGGCTGCAGCCGCTTGGGATCTTGCAGACTGTGGCGGGATGGAAGCCATGCTGGTAGTTGCAGTTGCGACTTTGGACAAAAATGCTGCTGTCACTCACACACTCTGCATAAACCTCTCCACCGACATAATACAGATGAACACCTGGATGTTATCATAAGAGACAGTGACTTATTTTGATAAGATATGGCAAAACACAACAAATATGGGACCGGATGCAGACTTCTGCACACTTTCTGTGCGTGTGAGAGTCTGTCTGTCTGACATCTTTCTGACAGCTTACGATGCCATAAGCCTGCCTTAACTCAAGTGTGTGGATCAGCAGCCTACGATACCCTTCCCATACTGTATCTTTAGCATGCTTCCCCCCGTCCAGCTTAGCGGGCGGAGAGGAAGCATAGCCCATTTCTTCTAACGTAACGCTAGCGTAACATCTGAAGGGCGCATGCACCCTCCAGTCAAATCAGGCCACTTACCCACCTTGCGTGCCTAAATGGCTTAATGTACTTAACTCTGGATCCGATTAATGGGTATCAAATGCATGAAATGTTAAATTAAGTAAGGATTATGTCAAATAATTATGTCATAATTATTTCAAATACTGTTATCCCAGTAAAGTATCTACTGTTGTTATTTACATTTTTGTTGTAGCACTAGGTGCAGGCAGGTCCTGGATGTCAGCACTTGCTGGAACTTGTGATTATTCAAATGCCAGCTACAGGTCAGCTGGTGCTTAATCAAACCGACTACCAAATCAGCCCCATTAAGGATAAATGCATCCACTGCATTATATTCGGTCGAATGTGGCAGATCACGCAATGTATGACTGGCTCTACCTAAATCTGCCAGATAAAACAAACATGAACAACTCAGTCACCAGATCAAACAATAGCTTTGTGTTGCTTTTTCAGCAAAGTTCAATTTCATATGCTGTTTGATGGCCTAATTTTCACAATTATAGTGCTGTGTACAATCATATAAAGTACTATGGACAAGATCCAAATACACCAAAATCCAATATTTGATTCCATTCCAATTCGCAAAATTGCTAAATAAAGAAAGAACATCATTTATAGCTTCAGGAAATTAAGGGCTAGATTTACTAAGCTGTTGCCTATAGCAACCAATCAGATTCTAGCTCCCTGTCAGAGAAAAATAAATTATGGTAACCTGCACAATATGAAGGAGTATACAAGGAATTAAACAGAGGTGAAGCTGTGATCATTTATATATTTTTGCAAAAAAAGGGGAAAGAAAAGAAAAAAAAATCACTTGCGCATTCTTTCTTATTCCGTAAATATTTAAAACTTACAAATTTAAATACTTTTTCAACTTTAAAAACTGTGAACATAAAACAAGAGATACGTAAATAGGTGATTAAAAACACTTCCAGCTTCATGTTTATTATATCCCTCTATAGATAACAGTGCAATAATAATTATTTTTTCAAACCTATTCTTTATTCTCTGTGTTTTGCCCTAGTTTTCTTCATTTTAAATCTTTGTTTTAAAGTTTTGTGGCCCTAAATAATATTTTGTTTTAATTAACAAAACTTTATTAGTTATTTGTTTAATAGTTAAAAGTTTACAAAAGTCTCTTATAGTCACCACAAAAGTAATTTAGAGATCCCCCATCTGGGTGAAAGTAGATCTCACTTTCCTATTACATACTAGAGAATGTCAGCTAGAATCTGATTGGTTGCTATTGGCAACATCTCCACTTTTCCTTTCCCATAGATTGGTAAATCTAGTCCCAAGAGTGTAATGTTGGACTTCTACAACGGACGTCTGATCTTCATAATGCCCAATCTGACAGCACATGCAATGGTAAAATACAACAAGATTCATCTGCTGAGTTCCTTAGGATGACTGGCTAAATCTTATGGAGTATGACTGTCAGATAAGATCTTTGGACGGTATTTACCAGCATTAACCTTTCTCATGATTTTTTCTGTAACTGTATTGGGAAAAATACCAATCAGCTTAAAGCTAGTTGCCCTCTTTATCCAAGAAACAAGTAAATATTGCCATTTAAGACTGTTAAAAAGTATTCTAAGGCAGCTGAAGTTTTAAACCAGTGAAGGTATGTCCGTTACCTTTCCCGATGTGCCTGCGTGTGTTTTCAATAGTGGAGTTTCGGTTGACATTAGAGAGAAGTCCTAAGCAGAACCTATTTTTGTTATTGGAGGGGTCTGTGAAGCCATCAATGAGGACACTGCGAGAAGATGCTTGGAACGTCTCTCCCACTCGATTATTGAGTTCATAGTAAGCAACAGAACACCAGTGCAATGGTTCTTCATAACAAACAGGGCGGAACTCTGTAATAGTCAAATACAATATAGGCACTTTTTTTAAAATAATGTAAAATACATTAGGCCTTAAAAAATGGATTTATCATAGATATGTAGTTTGGCTATATGAAATGTATACATATCTTTTCTAAATTCACACTTTACTTGTCACCACTTAATATATTATTTTATAATGTTCATGGTTGACACATATCTTTAATTGCTCTGTAAAAACAACAGCTTTTGTTCACAGTTTTGCTCCTTAATAATGTTTACCTGTGTTACACATCCCTTTTCAAAACAAGACTCAACACAAATGCTTGTACTTTTCCCATTGGCAAAATATACCAAAATATTATTGAATTCAATTGTAAAGAAAACACAACGGAATGATAAATATCTACTCTTGAAAAATGAGATTATGAGAATTCAACAAAGAACATGACCAAAGCCCAAGTCAGCATGATAAGAAGAAGCAATGAGATCTAAGATATGGGTGTGCATTGCATGATCTCATGTAGCCAGGAACATGCTTATCTATAATACAAGGTGAGTGAATCAGGAGCAGGGCAAAGACATGTAGAAGCAAGTGTCAGAAAGAATACATTTTTCAGTGCTAGGTTGGACCATAATACCGACTAAATGTAGAATTATTTACAGGGTTATCCTTGAATTTATTTATAATAAAAAAAACAAAAAACATCTATTGTTTATTAGAAAGCATACTGAAATGAAAAGCAGAAAACAGTGATACAGATATTAAAGATAACCAGAAACATTTGTTCCAGTATATGAGACATAAATTGTAATCTTTAGTTAACAAAAAAAAAAACTCTAGAAAACTAATACTTAAAAAAATTGATCATAGATCCATAAATAAACAGCACACACAGGAAATGGTAAACATACTTTGAATATCTGTGAAAGACTATAATAATTCTGCCAATAAGTACCGACCTCTATTTGTTGCTGATAAAACAAGCTGGCAATCGTTCGAGTCTCCTGAGTGTCTGTTTTGATTTACATGAATTTCTGGTGGGTTGTATGGTGGTGGAGGAGTATCTGGAGAAACATGAAATAAACTGTTATGTAGGTGACACACCAGGGCAGGGAGTCTAACTAACAATCAGATATTCATTGGAGCACCTAGTGCTGGAAACAGACTGGCTGCAGGTCACGACCTGCAGTGATAACCCTGAACTGATCCAGCAACCCCCCGAACCAGCGTGAATCCTGAATACATACTACACACCCTACGCAATAAGATCTAAGCAACCACACATACAATAACAACAGGTATATGGTAGAGCATAGAGAAAGCGTACTGAAGTGCATCAAATGGTAAACAAGCTGAGCCAGCAAGGGGTAATACATGGGAACACAGAAGAGACAAACCCAGTGGTGAGGCTACTGAAAAACACATTAGTGCGAGTAGATGGAGAACTCAAGCAGATAGGAAGACAAGATGATGCCCAGAACAGGTGCGAGTAGATGGAAAACTCTGAGTATACAGCAGAGTAGAAAGTAGCTTAATATAAGTGCGAGTAGATGGAAACAGTTTAGCACACAAGAGGCCGGTGTCCCAAAAACATGTTGGACGCCAGAGGAAATGCAGAACTGCACCCGCTGCCAATGCTAGTACTGTACAAACAGGGATCGCACACATACCAAGGGAATGAGTGAGACAAGGCAGGAGAGGAGCATTGTAATGGGAGAGAACACAGGAGGGAAGGCCACATAGATACTGCAACGCAGACAAGAATAACAAGGTAATGGAGCTAGCCAGACACAGGAGAGCAACACTTTAACTGGCAGAATGGTTGGTGGATGAGGTTTGCCATTGTAGAAAGCTGCAGTGATGCGACTGGAGTCACGAAGAGTCAAGTGTTTTTAGCTAAACCTACCCTTAAACCTTTCCTAACCCATTTTCTGCAGCTTAAGCTTCCTCTATTTCAGCCCTAACCCTCCATGCCCCGAGCCTAACCCTAAAAGTCCATGCCCGACAACCTAACCCAAACCCTCGAAGCCCTGCAAACTAACCCTCCATGCCCTGCAGCTTATCCCTAACCTTCTCCTTAAGCCCTAAATTTATACCAGCTGAAGCCTAATCCTAATATACCTGCCACAAGCACCCCAGCCTGCTGTGCCTATTGGGAACGGGGAAAAAAGATCTTGTTCCTAAAAGCAATTTTCTATTTCCAGATTGTTTCAAACAATGATACAGCCGCCGTTTAGCTTTCAGCTGTATCATTTTCGAAACAGGGCCGGCCGGCTGGACCAACAACTGCATGCCCAGCATAGTGCACATACTGCTGGCTATATACAGGATCCATGCCCCAATCAGCTTCTGAGGCCGGGCATGCCTCTAGGCTTATTGGAGGATGTGAAAATGGAATAACAGTGACAATTGAAGAGATGAAAGGCAGGTAACAAGGATATGGACGTAAACACTTACACGCCGTCACAATCACCACTTGTAATCTGAAAATACAGTATAGTAGAAGACATCTGCAGACATCTGTATAGTTCACCTGTGATTTCGTAGGGACTTCCTGGTTCAGAGGAACTTCTGGGGGAATCAGGATAGCCAATGTTATTTGGTGAGTGGTGAAAGATATTGTCAGGCGAGGAAGAGAACGGAGGGCAAGATTGCTGGAAGGACTCAGGAAAAGTTGCATTGTGTGGCATGAGTGGTTCATTGTTGAGAGACGTATTCCGGAACTTGGCTAGCAGGCTGAGCTGTGGGTTAAATTCACTATGTCTTGGAACTAGTACAGGTGGCAAGACTGGAAAATATAAAAAAAACAAAACATTGCTTTGGAATATTCACATTGTAAAAGCAATATATAACAATACCTTACCTCTAAATAAAAAGATACCCCTTACAACAGACAATACCAATGGTACTAGGACAGGGGCTGAATCCTAAGTTACATCAGTAGGCAACTCAAAATAACTAATTATTCCAGAAGATATCTTGGGGATAAGACCTTGAAGTGCAAAGTATAATGGAGCACATAAAACAGTCTAGCTGAGAGAGGGATGGCTGATTAATATCTAATGCTAATAGGATGGAGGATTCAGTGCAAAAGTTGTATCATAAGCTACAATTATTGTGGGTGCTCCCATTGACCTTCAATATGACTAAACAAGCCATGGATAGACATCATTTGTGGTTTATTCTAACAGCCTAAGAGAAAGCATGGTCTAAATAAAGTACAAAACAATAATGTTACCTGGAGTTTCCACCCGGCGGTAATGATAAGGGTTTAT
This sequence comes from Limnodynastes dumerilii, assembly GCA_011038615.1. NCBI lineage: Eukaryota > Metazoa > Chordata > Amphibia > Anura > Limnodynastidae > Limnodynastes > Limnodynastes dumerilii. The sequence continues at coordinate 231,724 of WWET01000200.1, read as the reverse complement.
GCATACATCTTTCTGTTTTGATCCAAAAGGGAACTCACAGCATTCAAGAGGTTTTAGCTCATGATGTGACTGAAGGTCAGGCCATCTCCAGACCCTACAATAGATGACATGTGGAAGACCTTTACGATGGGAAACCTGGAGCCTCCCATCCAGAGAGCGTGGGATCGTGACACATTTACTGGGCTGTCCCGGAGTACTTAATGCCCTTTCAAGCTCTTCCATTGCTCCTTTCTTCTTCTTTAATTTCTTCACCAGTGAATCCACTGCTTTTTCTGCCCATTTTTCCTCTTCGTCTCCTTGCTTCCAACCAAGGAGCCGCTTCACAGCAGGGCTAGTGAAGGAGAACAGGGAACTGATGGGGGTGCTGGAGTGCATATGAATGGATAATAGCACTCTGCACTCTAATGAAATGATCAAGAACAATCTCTCCTACTTCTTTTTTCAACTACAAACTTGGAATTTTCTCATGGACTGTTCCCGCACAGACAGAAAGATCCTGTCCAAGAAAATAAAACAATTATTGCAATGAGAATTGTTGGTACATATGAAAACTATCTCTAATGATGTAGAAACTCATACAATATATAGAAACTAGGGGCTGTATTCACAGAATACACGCAATTATACGCACGTACATGGCAAGCCACCACCCATGACACTCTCCTCACACGGACGGGTTTTCGTAGACTTCCGCCACCATAGAGCCCCTTATCTATACGTTTGCATTTACGTGCGTATAATACGTATGTGCGTATGTAACTAACCGTGTCCTCAAATGGTCATTTAAATGCCCCCCCACCCACTTTCATGTAACTTTGTCCATATAGATTTCAACCACGCCCCTCCGCACATATGTCCCCAAGTGCGATTCACAAGTACATGCCTAATGGACTTCTGTACGTAAACTCAATGTAAATAGTGCAGTCACTCCGATCCTAAAAATAAGCACGGAACTCTGCGCAAAAACGGATCTGTGAATACAGCCCTAGGTCTTGTTTTAAGGTGTTGAGAGGAAAAGCAAAATACTTCTAATGACGTGGTAATAATGGAGGCCAAATTTTTTAAAAGTTAGCTGTCACTTCCACTAGCAGTATTTAAATATATTGTTGAAAACAGATTGACTAAATATAAATAATTTCCAAACCTGCAAAAGCGCACCAGTGTAGTAAATGCACCGTGTGGTGACATCATATACCTATTTTGTCACAGAAGATGGTGGTGGCTAATGCAAAAGCTTTAATTTTATGATTTGAGAAAATGAGTGGATCACAGAATTTCTAGCTAAAATATCTCTTGTATTGTGTAGAGAGTTTCATTATTGTATGGAGAAACCAAGTAGCAGTGTAAACAGGATCAGTTTCTCAATTATATTTTAGTGTTTTATAACCGATTTATTAAACTGACTAAAAAAAAATCAGTAATCAAACATTGTTGGGGGAAAAAATTGATTTAAGCACATGAAGATTTCATGTTTGTAGCAATGTTTATTCACACACATTGAAATAATATATTTTGAAGTACACTGATTTTTTGGGCCTCATTTACTAAAGTCATTTTTGCAAAATCACCCAAAGTCCCGGGACTTTAGCTAGGTGGCCCCCTTTTATAGGGAAAATAATGTCAAAAACATTATGGGGCACTAGTGTTTCTGACGTCGTTTTCCCTATAAAAGGTGGCCCCTTAGCGGCCGAAGCGGTCATTAAGAGCGGGGCCACAGAAGAAGAAGAAGGGGTTCCATCGCTGAAAGGGCCAGAAGAGGCCGAAGACCTGATGACAGCACCCGGAGAAGGTCTCCAATCAAGGTGACAAATCACATCCATCTTCCTGCACCGAGAAACATCCAAAGAAGGTGAGCATCCTAGCAAGTCATCCCAAGACAGATGACTGCTAAACGGTGAGTCGCTACATTTTATTTACTTCAATACAACATTACACATATACACTATACTATAGGGGGCATTTTAGGATGGTGGCCACCATTTTAACATAGCGACACACAAAGGGACATGTTTTACACATTTTTAAGAGGTTTTTACACTTAATGGAAGTCTATTTAGTAGGGTCATATATGTACTTTTTAATATTTTACATATACACATTACACTTAAACATGGACATTACTATCATTTGTTACTTTGCTGCATATACTACTATAAGGATTAGCATGGCCACAAACACATGGCTATGCTTTTCATTATAGCAGTATATGTGTCGGCAGGATAAGTGACAGGAAAATACATGCCGATTTTCAGATGGAGAATCGCTGTGCTTTGCAATAGAAAAGCATAGCGATTTAACCATTTAAAAATCGCACAACATCGATGGCTATTCCACATAGATGTGATAAATTCGGGCATTAGTAAATGCCGCAAATTTTTCAAAAAAATTGCTGCAAGATCGCATTGATGATGATCGATGTGAAATCGCTGTCAAACCTTGACTTTAGTAAATGAGGCCCTTTGGGTTTAATGTACCTAGCATAAGGTCAAATCCCCAGGCAGGGAAATGTTTGTGTGTATTATGTATATTTACTAATTTGTCAGCATGAAGGTACAGAGCTAGATAATTATCACTTTAGAAGTAATAATAGTGTATAGCTAGGAACATAGGTCATAGACAATGGCCCGATGACACGGGCTGAAATCTAAGAACACCAATGTACACAAAGTACAGAACCAGACACCATATCTGAATGGCTTAGACTAGGATATATTCTCAGTGATAAAAGTTCACATAAAGGCCTCTGGCAGATGCAGTAATCTTAACAATTTCTCAAGCAACCAAGGGTTTGTTGGAATACTAATGTAGGAATATGATCAATGCTAATTGTCTGTAGGGGCTGGTACCTAACTAAACTTGACCTAGAAAAAATCTGTGCACATCACAGTAGCAAAAATCCGAATAGAAAATGTATAAGTGTTTTTGTATGGTGTTTTTATGGTGTAATGTTTTCTATGGTGAAAGCTTTCTCAGCTCTCTGTGTCAGGTATCATATTGCTTTCTATCTGGGTATTGTATAGTTACATATCATTATATACCTGAGGATGGAAGCTAAACGTTAGTAACTGACGTCAATGCCACCCCCTATTGTCACATATCATGGAAGGAGATGGGATGTGTATTTTGTAGTTTATGTCTAGTACTTTCCAGTGTTTTCAGACTCAGATTTTCAACATACCGACAGCCAAATGCTACTTTTCGGCTGTCTCTATTTTTTGAAAATGTCACTAATTAGAATGGGTAAGTATGCCATTCATTAGCTTTTTGACATCCGACCCCGACGCAAGACCTGGCACAGCACCCAACCGGACAGGTTAGTGGACTTAAGTTTCGGAGAGGGGATGTAGTGTAGAAAAGGAGGTTAGGGTTAGGCTGCAGGAAGGGGATGGAGAACAAAAGGGGAGTCTTAGGGTTAGGATGCGGGGAGGGGCTGAAATGTTGAAGGGTTAGGTTAGGGTCAGGCTGCAAGGAAGGGAGGGTTGGGGTTATGGTAATGGAAGGAGAGGGTTAGGATAAAGGTTGGGGTTGGGGAAACACTTTGCAAACCTCACTCCGGTGGGGAAGGAACAGTCGTTTCCGGTCCCTAGTTGCAAACAGGGCATTGAAAACGGCCTTGTTGAAAAAGGGCTGTTCTCAGCGGATGTTGGCTCCCTCTCAACCCCTCCCTGTGCTCTATGCCCTCCTCCCTGATCTACCAAGCTTGACACCTCGCATTTTGCGTTGCATTCTGTGCTTGCTTCACTTATTGTATTTTTGTGATATTTTTATATTTAGATTGTATTTTATTATGTACTATGCTGTCCATTCCTGCCCTGTATGTCTGTACTGTATTTTTATTTATTTTGTACAGCACTGTGAACACCTTGTGACGCCTTATAACAACAACAACAATAATAATAACTACACTCAAAATGAGTAGGCCTCTTCCTGAGCTTTGGATGATTATTTTATCTGACTTAGGACAGACGTCCCAACTCTGGAGATGGGTGAGGTGAATCACCAACCAACAAAGATATCAATGAAAAGTGTACACTGACCCGTAACTCAATGAGTTGCTTCCAGTTATGTCTAAACGATCCAAGATGCCAAACATGTATAACTCTCTTCTCTGCACTAGACAAACACATGGAAAGACTGGTTTAAAACATTGTCATCCTGCACAGAACGTGTTGTAGAGGTGATTCCAGGATTCGATGCAAGGCCCCGAAATGTCTCTCTAATCCTAGGACCGTTTGCAGGATGCCAGTAACAGCTCACACCCTCAGCCAGCCAGACAAGCAGAGATTACAGCATTAATAGCTGTTCTGCAAGCCTCAATTGTTTAGAATTATGAAAAGACAAAATGTCACACTGGATCAGGAAACATCACAGGCAACATTATACAAATGTTTTGCTTTGGAGAGGAATGGAGATCATTGATCCCTTTCCAGTCAAATAAAATAGCTCGCCGGTGACATCAGCCTGAATTAGCACACCACTCTTGTCAACGGGAACAGAGCCAGAGTGTGAATTAAAGATAAAGCAACAGAGTGTGCGCTGTGTGATAGCTGTGCAGATAAAAGCGCATGCAGAAATTCTGCTCCCAATAGTACATCATTGAGATATAGTATTAATAAAACAGCTAAACACAGATGAGTTCAGGACAGTGCTCTCATTGGCTGAAAATGCTGCACACAGGGAGACAATGTTTATGTTCTCCTGCTTCCATTTTACATAGAAAATGATCAATTAATCTCAGTTTTGTTTGACAGAACACTGTTGATATAAAGCCTGAATGGCTTATGCTGTTATATTTGTCCAGTTGGCCAGCATAGTATTAGATCTTCAGAGTCAAGTGTTGAATAGGTCATGATTTAAGGATCTCCTATGGCATTCAAGGTTACTTGGCTTATTGCTGCTGCTAATACGATGCAGCAGGTCACATCAGGCTATCTACAGAGCCAGCATGGAGGGGTAGACAGAGGACCTAAGAGAGAAGGTGGGAGCATGTGTACTATTTTGAAGGAAAGGGAGAATATAGGACACTTTTATAGAGGGAAGATAGGGCATATATGGAGGGGAATGAGTATATAGGGCACTACTCCTTATTGACTGATCCCCTGACATTTGTCATTTTTAATATAAAGTATGGACTGGATTCTAATTAGTTGTAGCCGACGTGCTGTGCGTGGAAAACGGACACATTCGTCATGTTAGCATCCACGTTACCGACTTCCAGTATGGGTGTGGATCCTGCACATCCAGGCTTCTATGCTGCAAGACGTTCTGATGACGAACGGCATACTTAAAGCACGTCCGCATGGTGGGAGGGGGGTATTTAAATCGTACAGTAACAGCTGGGCTAAGCCCTTACACATGATCTTCATTTACACTCTGATCCCATTTTCCATGTGGCCGGAGCATAAATGTTAAGGTAGGGCCTGCTGGAGGCTAACGCTTAAGTGTAAGTGGTCTTCTCTATCACTTATAGAAATTCACCGCTGCTGCTTGTTGCAGGTCTGCTCACATCGTGCTGCAAAATCAGAATACAGTCCTATATATCTGCATCTTGTAGCACAAGAAAAGCAAAATGTTTAAATGTTTATTTTTGTTCCTTTATTTTTAATGAAGGGACTTGGAAATGATAAAAAAATAATTGGTCCCTGGAACACAAAGTCATGACCTCAGTGAAATCAATGGTAATAATGTACAGGATAATTAATGTCACTTCTAAACATGAAAATACCCAATGAAACAAGACCTAGGGCCAGATTTACTAAGCTGCAGGTTTGGAAAAGTGGAGAATTGCCCATAGCAACCAATCAGATTCTAGCTTACATGCTCTAGTATGTAATATGAACATGAGAGCTAGAATCTGATTGGTTGCTATGGGCAACATCTCCACTTTTCCAATCCCACATCTTAGTAAATCTGGCCTCTAATGTGCTAGGATGCCGCTGCCTATCTGTACCATAGAGGGTATAACTACATCTAAAATAAGCACAATACAAGAAAAAAACAGTGGGTTGAAAATAGAAGACACACAGCCAAAAAATATATGATGGAAATGAATATATAAAACTATAATAAAACTGAATAGGTAATAGGCATTTGTTGAAAAAGGAAAGAAAGGCACTTGCAGGTCAGATATAAAGTTCCTATAGATGAAATATTGTATGGATGAAATATCCAATCCGTGTTTTAGAATCTATTCAATATTACCATTAAATAGTGTATTTGGCCCACTTTTCGTGCGACTTAAGAGTCAGTCGGCCTCTAAAAGTGTTTAGTTCATTTATGTTACATTTAATTACCTTTTAGGAATATTCGTATTCTTATTAGGCCGTTTCACCTCTAACTTTTTATGTTTCTATTATTTATCCATTTCTCCTTGTTTTAATGGGAGATTGGTTGGTTAGATGGTTTACAGAATAACATTTTTCTCTTTTCTAAAAGGGGAAGTTTAAATTATTATGAACCACTAGGACACTAAGTTAAAGTCATGCTCTTCCGAAACCATTATAACTAAAGGTTGTATAAGAAGGTGTAAATATTGTGCGTTTAACCATCAATCTGCATAATTACAGAGAACACGGTTCCCCCTTGCAAAATGGTACAATTTAGCTTTTTAGCTTTACAATTTACCTAACATTATAGGCTCTATCTACGAAGATCATTTTCATATGATAAAGCCTGTTTCATGTGAAACATGGTGATGATAGCATTAAAGGTCCCGATTGCCGGCCCGCTCTATTGAATGTGGGCCAGCATTTAATAAGTGTCATTGCGGATTTTAACAATCTGCGCCGACATGTTAAAGAACGCCGTCTGAAGATGGCGTTAGGGTAAGAATTCCAGCGGTCTCCCCATGTAAACCCCTTTTCCTCCCACTAAGAGCTGTTATTGGGGGAAGGAAGAGGGGGTACATATCGGGAGAATATGAATTGCCAGTGGTATAAAATAACAGAGGAAAATAGCAACCATTAACAGCAGATTATTTTGATGCATCTTTTATTATAAGAAAGATGATGTTTCTGTCTTCTTCTTTATTTACAGAGTTTGCATAAACACATTGGGCCTGATCCAGAGCTACGGGCGCCGTCGCTAGTACGGCGGCCATAGCTCTAATGCGCATGCGCCGGGCAGATGTTGCCCGGCGTCCATAGTAGCGTCGTAGGGACGCTGGAGGGGACGTCCTCCAGCGTCCCTACGCTCACGTTACTCCTGGTGGGCAGGGGGAGGTAAGTAAATGAGGGTGGAGGTGCGTTCTAAGAGGCCATACGCTCCTGTGTGAGCGTATGGCCCCTTCCTTACGTCGGGCGAAGCTAGGGTAGCCTTCAGCCGGCGTAAGGCGAAGGTCGGGTAGCCTTCAGCCGGCGTAAGGAAGGGGCCATACGCCCGCACAGGGGGAGTGCCGGGGGGGAGTCAGCGATGTAACGCTGAGCGTTAGGACGCTCAGAGCTACAACGTAGTTTAGGATCAGGCCCATTGAATCTGAGGTAGGTACTCACTAATGGTAGGAGCCTTGACATGGCAAGTGAGTTACATAGCTAATGTATATTGTGTGTAATGAAACCTCCTATTTCTGGTATGTGCAGGTATCAAGAGATATTTCAATAGGGTGTTTCTGCAGATCTGTAGAGGCACTTGTCTATATGGAAGACTGGATATGGAATGGATAAAGTATTCAGTGCAGGAACCCTGTCTGCATGGTGGGAAGGTGCCCTATGCAAAGTAAGGCCTATGTATAATTCTCAGTTACGCATCGGCCCCACATTTAAGGTAGGGGACTGGTCTTCCCTCACATGTACAAACTTTAGGATCAAACGGATATCCTCCCTCTGAACTCCGCTGCTGCTGCGGATGGAATTCTGCTTGCAGCGAACAACAGCCATCTGGATCCTAGAGGCATTATTTCCCTGTGTCCAGCACCTTCCTTTTCTTTGTTGTTGTTAACAAATGGCATCATTATATCCGACAACAAATTATCAGAGAAAAACGAATGCCTTCAGAAAGATTTCGTCCTACCTGTGCCCTTCGACTGTAATTTCTTTGTATTATTTGCACATATAGTTTTGTGGACACTTCTAACTTCTGCCGTGCTGGAATAACTGGTCATATATAAGTGAAGATACAGCTGGACTTGGAGTTAGTGCTCCTCCAGTATAACAGATAGTTTAACTTCCAAAGAGATTTTACACATGGATCAAAGAGAATTAACTCAAGTGCTACAGTGATTGCACCTGGGTACATCAACGCTGAAAGCAGTAATGCCAAAGTTCTATCAGATTTTTGGCTTTTTAAAACTGCTCATGAGTTACTGCAGACAGCAGTTTTGCAAAGGTGTCCAGGATTATTTCATTATCATAGCAGGGTATCCTATCAAGGCTTTTATGTACACATAAAGGTAAATTTATTGAACAAAAGTAAACAAATACAACCTACATATTTTTAACCTTTTGACAATCCTTTGTAATCATGAAATTACTGACAGCTTTGATCTCTGCTCAAGAAAAACAATAGTTAACAATGCTGACTGCCAGCCAAGGGACCTGGGTTTCAGGTGTGATAGCAAAGTGCGCCGTAAAGTCAACAGTTAACCTACAAGCATTTAATTGCAGAGATAGGTTTAACTTATTGGCTTTCCTCTATCTGACAGGGTCTTTAACCCAGAACCTGTAAATCAAAGATCTACTGATAAATGGGACTTGAAATCCTTGGTATTATTGTTTCATACATTGCATCTTCTGAAATTAGAGGTAATGGACTGGATTCACAGATCCGTATTTTGTGGTTTTACGCACACACGTAGCAAGGCAACACCCCTCTCCCAGCAACACCCACCAACACCCATGACACTCCCCTCTCCCAGCAACACCCATGACACTCCCCTCTCCCAGCAACACCCACCAACACCCATGACACCCCTTTAAAGACCGCGCATAGTTTTTAAGGTAAGAGGTGGCGTGCCACAGCAGCCTCCGGGTTACTTATGTAAAGTGGGTGGGATGTAAATTAGGCTGGGGAACCTCCGTGCGTATTTACCCTCCTTAAGAGGCATGGGTAGTTAAGGGTGCCCTATGGCACTTATAAGTTCCATTAGGCACTTAAAAACTGGTGCGGGGCAGGGGAGGGGAACGGGGAAGTAGGTACGGATCACACACTTATGTGTGAATAAGGTCCAGATTTACTAAGCTGCGGGTTTTGAACAGTGGAGATGTTGCCCATAGCAACCAATCAGATTTTAGCTGACATTCTTTATTATGTAATAGGAAAGTGAGAGCTACAATCTGATTGGTTGGTATAGGCAACATGTCCACTTTTCCTAACCCGCAGCTTAGTAAATATGATCCATAGGGTTAGGCTGCAGGGAGGAGGGTGGATCCTAAAAGGGGAGACTTAGGGTTAGGCTGCAAAGAAGGGATAGAGCCTAGTAGGGGAAACTTAAGCAGGGTACACATTGGGCATTTCAGCAGATAATCTTTCCAATCGCACAATCAAAAGACCGTTTCACAAGATATCTTACAAATGTGTATTGTCCAAAGATATAATAGATACAGTGCACACTTGCAAAACAAAAGATCTTTCCATCATTGATCTGGCATATTAGAAGCTCCAAAAGATCAAATCCACAGATCACAGACTAACCCTTCCCTCTCACTACCCTAACCCTCCATCTCCCGCAGCCTGACCTCTAACCCTCCCTTGCAGCCTGACCCTAACCCTCCCTCCCCCTGAAGAGGATACTCACCTTTCCTTGTGGTCCGGCGGTAGCAGCGGCAGTATTTCCAAATAACAACGAGTGAGTATGCCGATCAGCATACTCACCCATTCTAAAAAAAAATTCTAAACTGCGCTGTATTTGAAATAGGGACATCCAAAAAGGAACTTTCGGATGTCCCTATTTCGGAATTCAGAGTTTCTGACCCGAGACTGACAACGCCCTGCAGGGTAGTGATGTTAAAGCAGTATTAGGGTTATTCTGTGGGGAAGGGAGACAGGTTAGGCTGCAGGGAAGGGCAGGTTAGGATAATGGACGGGGAGGGTTAGGGTAAGAATTAGCATAAGGATTGGGGTAGGGGAAAAAGAGAGCGTCGCTTACCTGTATGCGCGCGTGGCAGGAAGTTTATTAGTAAATCCATCTTCAGAAATGCAGCTTCAAAAAACGTCCTTTCGAAAAAATGGCTGTTCACAGCAGGTACCCACAGCCAAGGGCATAGTATCCTTGCCGACATGCTTTTCTAAATTCATAATTATCGAACAGTGATGCACCCAATACTATAGTGTTGGCCGTCTCACTGTCACAATATTATGTCTGTGTCTGTGACGACTGTAACCTCTTGGTTATTGACTAAATATTGGGCAGCATCTACGTACATTTAGCCAGGAAGCACTTGACAGGGGAGCTAGCAAAGGGAGGGGAGTCCACAGCTAAGGCTAGTGTGTCTACAGGATAGTTATAGCATACTCAGTTTCTGGCCTTCATACCCTAAGAGGCAAACTGCATGGTGTGACATCAAAAGGGGAGGCACCAATCGCCTAGATAAGTGTCTGGAACTCAGGAAGTTTGTGTACCATGCCTGTATTCATACGTCTCCTGGTAATTTAATTGCATTACAACTGATTAGGCTCTGGTGCATATGTTTTTACAAGTCTTTGGTAAATATAATTTGATTGCAAGGTATACTAGGAATGTATCTAAATAAAATCCTTGGATTGTGCCATGTAAAATTTGCTTGTATTGTTTAAATATAGGATTTTATGGGAACACCTTTAATAAGTTACACTGAAGAAGCTATCCCTAAAAGACCTTAATTGACAATTATTGCCAGCATAGAACTGTAGACCTTTCTTGCCTGCATTACAATGCACCGTGCAGACGACTAAGACAGAGCTTCTTAAATAAAGCACAATACTGGACCGGATTCACACCAAAGAAGCTGCATGCGTACTCATGTAGACTACACAATCTATGTAGCAGTTAAGTACATAGATTCACTACGTGCGGTCTTTAAAGATTACAGGTGTGCCAGAGCAACCTCCATAGAAGGTTGGGAGAAGTGGGAGGCATTTAGATGAGGCAGCCTGGGAGGGGTTGGCAATGTTTGTGTGTATTTTCCCCACTTTAGAGGGAACTTAAGGTAGCCTATGGCACTTGTAAAAACAGGGGCGGGGCGTGGGAGGGAACAGGACACTTAGGTGTAGTTTAATGATAAACCGCACCTACAGATTTCGGCCTGTCTTCAGAGTACCAGACGTATAACATATATGTTTAGCGATTTTTACTTCTGCGCGTACGTAGTCATTTTTTAACGTAATCTACGTATCTTTTTCTTATGTAGATTCCGTAAATGCGGTCGAAAGACATGTAGATTATGTTAAAAAATGACTACGCATGCGCAGTAGTAAAAATCGCTGAACACTGGACGTATATGTTATACGTCCGGTACTCTGAATACAGGCCTCAGGCTTTAGTGTGAATTCGGTCCATTTTCTGTTACTGGCCACTTGCTGTTGGGACTGATAGTCTGCATAGTGTACGACCAGAAACTGTTATTTACCAAGACATGAATGGGCTGCAGGAGGCAGCAGCATGAAGTGGATTCCTGACAACAGACTAATCACTTGTAATGCTTCATAATTCACATGAAATACAAAACTGCATATTAAATAATCTCTCTACAAGTGCTTAATGTTAATTGTATGCCAATGTATAATTAACACATGCAACCTATACACTGACATTTTGGGCCTGATCCAGAGCTACGGCCGCCGTCGCTAGCACGGCGGCCGTAAGCCTAATGCGCATGCGCCGGGCAGATGTTGCCCGGCGTCACTAAGGAAACGCCTGATTGTAGATCGGGCGTCCATAGTAGCACCGTAGGGACACTGGAGGGGACGTCCCCCAGCATCCCTACGCTGAAGTTAGTGTAGGGGGGCGCGGGGAGGGAGGGTAATGAGTCTGGGAGGGCGGCATTAACGTACTAACGCCGCCGTCCCAGCGTATCAACTCTCCCTTACGCCGGCTGAAGCTAGGGTAGCCTTCAGCCGGCGGAAGGGAGAGTTAATACGCTCCTACAAGTGTCAGGCCAGAGCAGCGATGTTACGCTGAGCGCTACAGCACTCAGTGTAACATCGTAGCTCTGGATCAGGCCCCAGTACACAAACACAGGAAATAATGAACCACACCTAAGC
>WWET01000200.1:203931-215147 GCA_011038615.1 Limnodynastes dumerilii | reverse complement strand
TTGTTTGTGTCGGGGTCGAGGGCGCTTACCAGTTATCCACTATAAAATTATGTCAAGTATCAATTTCCATATAGATAAATACCCACGACCCAAATGTATATTTTCAGCATTTTTGTTGTTTACCTAATTTTTAGGCAATTTTAAGGTACATTTTCTACATATGCCATTTAGCCCCCAATATATTTTGTTACAATTATGTCCTCAGTCATTCGGTATCCTACTTTCTTACAACATATCCCAGCAAAGGCGGAACTAGCAACTTGTGGGCACAGGTACAAAAAAATATACTTTGGCCCTGATGATATGCCAGGTAACCCAGCAGGGCGCTTCGGCAGTACAGTGATGACGGCTGTGGGCCCTTGTATCAGCATGGGCCCCAGTGCTGTTGCACCAATGGTAGTTCCACCCCTGTATCCCAGTTACCCTGAGTATCACCTGACAGTGGTTTAAATACCACCTAAACTTGATTTTGAGCAGGAGTGGGGAACATTTTTTCTGCCAAGGGCCATTTGGATATTATCATTCACACGCCATACAAAATTATCAACTTAAAAATTTTCCTGCTATATTTGGTAAAAAATGTAAATAACTCATCTCTAATGTGAGCTTTGGAAGACAATGGTTGTGGCGTCCTAGAGATCCAGCTGCTACCACATGCAAGCTGCTCGCCAAGGAGAGTTTCCTGGTCAGGGTGCAGGAATAAGGAGAGTTTTAAGGTCCCAGCTGCCACCAGGGACCCAGGACCAAATCAGGATCCGGAGCTTGCAGGACTCCACGCGTGATACAGCGTCCTTACCTCTGCAGCGCTTCAAGCGGGGAAAGTGCTTTTGCGGCCTAGTGCAATATTTCTCGCATTATTATAACTTCCAAATTCTTGTATATTACATTCATTAGCATCACTATATACTAAAACACTGTGTTAAGTTCTCTCTACCCAAACTAAACCAGATGCCAGGGGCAAAAGGAAAATTGGCGCCCCCTGACCCTGAATTCCAAACCAATTTAACCTTAAACAAATATCTTAATGGTGCCTCCCAAAAGCTTTGCGCCCTGGGCGGTCGCCCCTATTGCATACCCCCTAGTTACGGCCCTGCATGTTCCTACAGATACTTCATTGTTAGGACCTCACAGAGTAGCAGGGATGGACCAAAATTACATTTTATTCAACTACCACCCTCCAAAACTTTCTGGCCAAAATGAACAACAGCTGAAGCTGCAAATTTAATGGTTATAGTTTACAAGAAAGTAATGGTTTGGTTTGCATATGGTGGACAACCAAGCGTTATAAATCAAGAGCACAACCTTTGTGCAAATAGCACTGGTCAATCTGTACAAAGAAAATCGGATTATGACCATTAGCAACTGCTTAGACCAAATTTTGCAATCAAGTGGTTGTAATCGCAATTAAAGATAGGAAGAAATGTTTCTCAGACAGGATGCCCTGTACCAACAATAATTATTACAAGGTGCTGTCACTGCCAAGTCTGGATTTGTGCAGAATGCCCAATGGTAACCAACCGCAGGTCAGAATATTACAATATTTTGCACCCACTATGCATGTACAACTAACTAGACTCCATAACAGAGAAATCATTGTTTAAGTGAACTTTAATACCACTTTCACACCAAAATCCAGGGTCACACATTGGATAATGAATGCGTTCACAACGCACCGTTTGTCCCTATAAATCCCTAGTCGTCATCTTTCACACTGGACCTAATTCTGCAAAGGCAGAGAACAATTCCCATACCCAATTTCGGTACTTTTAATGGCACCTGGGTTAAATAACCTGGTAACACCTTTCACACAGCACTTTCACACACCAGAGAATAACCATGGTAACGAACAGGGTCACTTGTCCCAGGTTTACCCTTTCACACCAACACACGACTAGGGTTATTCCCGGGTTCCCTCAGTGTGAAAGGAGTATTAAGCTGGCCATACACTGGAGCAATTATGTCTCTAGTTAGTTGCCAGGATCAATTTTTTTTTAAACGCCCAATAAATGTACCAGAAACGTGCTGATTTTTAAACCTGCTTGATACAGATTGGGTGTTAGAGCCCAATATTTTAAGGAAGCGAATCATCTTACTGAATGGTTCCCTATTCTTTTAGAGCCTCCTTCCACTTGTTGACCAAAGCCATTACTTATAAAGCCCTTACCCAGTTAACCCCCTCTCTGCATTTCCCACTCAGCTAACAGTCTCCTCTTTAACTCATCTCACATGCATCTCCCCAATACTGGAGTACCTTCTACTGACTTCTAGTACTCTACCTTATTAACCTGATTCTTATATCCCACCCATACTGCATGTACCTTGATCCATGACTTGCCAACCAGCCTCCCCTCCCCCCACCTTTAAATTGTAAGTTTTTCTTTCAGACCCTCCTTAATTTCCTATACCACTAATATTCCAGTTTCATCTTCCTTCTGTTTAACTCCCTTCTATTTCCTAGGAATGGCTTTGTACTATTTTAGTTCAACCATATATCTGGGTGAAAGCTGAAAATATTTGCTACCTTCTACCATATATGCTCTTTGTATGCAAATTTTGCATTGCCTTAGAAATAAGGAACAATGGTTTAAGTTGCTAAATTTATGCCAGGTAATTAAATCTGTATGGCATGGTGTAGGTTCATTACATTTATTTTAGAAGGGTCCTACAGTCATAATACTGTTTTTTTTTCTACAAGAACAGATGTGTCTGGAAGACTCACAGTGTTTGCACAAATTGTCAGTTTGTATGCTACTAAATCTCTTCATGTGTTTGGTTTGCCAAGTGAAATATAGGTGTCCTATACACCGTTGGCACTTATGCAGATGTAAATTTTACAGACAGAAATGCCACTTGTCAAAATAAAGACATATTATAACACAGTTGTAATGTTAGCACTGGATGGTGCTAACAGAAAGGGAGACATAATTGTTTACTTGAAAACACTGCAAATATCACACATGGGCTTGAACTTTAATTAAAAGTCGGAGCAGTGCATCGGTACTGCTGCATAGCATGAATTATATCTCCAGGCGTTTGGCTTTGCATTGCATGATACACTTTGTTCTGTTTTTGAAATCTGAAAAAGTAATATTAAAATCCCTCAAAATGTGAACTGTGAAATTTGTATTATCTATATGTTTATGTAGCACATACAAAAATATTTTATTCCATCTTAATTTAACCTTCAGAGGTTTTTATTGGCAACTTCAAGATAACTGAAAATAGAAGAAACCAATAAATAAATTACATGAATTAAGTTATATTACTAGAAAACAAAAACAAAAACCCACACACAGCAGGAAGATCCAGATGCAGGTTCTGACCTGGATCCAGATTTCCATTTCAGATATTTTGGGGTTTCTTTCAGATATTTTGTGCATGCAATGCTGCATTAACTGAGTAGAATGCATTTCAACCCATACATACTTGACACGTCCTACGAAGAGTGGGGCTGATTTAACAAGTGGGTGTTCCCTCAGTCAATTTATAGTATAGGTGTTCCCTCTCAATTCATACCAATACAGACTTCGAAAAATTCACAGGTGCTTTAAAACTTTAAAGACCGGCCATTGTAACCTCTGTTATGAAAGTGGAAGAGGTAACAATATGGGAATTAATTCTGCAGTATAACGCTTGCTCATACACTAGCACCATTATCGATCCCAGCAGGAGGTGGCCAAATAAACTGGAAAATATCCCACCAGGGAACGGTCCCAATATCGGCACCATACATCTCCTGTTGGGACTGACAATCCTGGCAGAAGAGGGAGGTCCTAGTTCTGTTCAGTTAGTTGATTGGCTCTGCTTAAAATATACTTTGCTTAATATTTCTATGTCAAAAGATAAAACAAATGTACAAGAGCATTTCTGGTAGAATTATTGCCCATTTGAAAAATCCATCATGCCCACTTACTAACAATTATTGCCTTGACCACTGGCTGATCAGGTCAATAAATCGCTCTAGTGTATGGCCAGCTTTACTAAAGCTGTAAAATTCTAAAATAAAAAATAAAGAAAACATAATTTTTGCAATTAAATGTTGCCGTGATTAATGGAACACAAAGTATATGTAAAAGGAAATTTTTTTATTACATGTTTTACTTTTTAGACATAATATACAGAGTAATAAAGTTTCCATTTGCATAAAACCCCCCCAAACATTTAAAGACACGTATACTATATTTACCAGACACAAGACACTGGTCTGCAGAGTGGCTGGAAATGAATGACCTCTTTAACGAACAGTTTCTTTACAGACAAGAACGTACCTATAACCAAAGACTGTTTCAGTATGCCATAAATGTAGTCCTGCATCAGTGCAAGATCTTTCATGTATCTGTGCCAGGGTCCTCACACCAAGCAGACACCATCATACTTAAAGATCATCATCAATAAAGCTTAATCTAATTTGCCAGTCGTATCTAATTTCCAAACACCGGTTAGATAACGTAATCGTATAAAAAGGAGATCTCGTCCCATCTGTAACCAGCTCCAGAAAGGTACCAGCTTGGACCCTACATATAAAAACAAAATATTGAATATTACAAAAAAAAACAAAATGCAAACAGCAGCTACAGGAGGAAACGATTGAAAACAGCCTGGATAGCCTGGAGTCCTCTACTCATACAGCCAGCTGCATTATACACCGTAGCCTCTGTGCACACAAATCCATTTGCACGTTTCAAACGAGCGCCCTTTTTCACTACATCCTATCCAGGGTTGTGCGTGTAACGGGAACGGGAAACGCTTCTGCAGTACGTGCGTGCACAGCTTGCACAAAGACTCTGAATCAGCGCCATTGTGCAAACAATTGATATACCTTTTTGTATAATTTACCTAGTTAATTGTAAATCAGATATACCAAAGAGTTAAAAGTATATTATATTACAAAAAGAAATACACAGACTTTATGATAAACTGGTGGTAGCGGTTCCGTGTTGGTCTGAAATAAAAAGCAGACACTAAACTAACCTTCAATTTCTGTCCAGTTTACAGCAACTTCTGTGATTGGAATCTTTAGACATTGAGCTATATATAGGAGCTCCACATCGAATGCCCTGTGTAGACAGGAGATACAGCATATTGATCGGTGCAGTTATTTTTACAGCTCTGTGCTGATGCATTTATGAAATTAGCATATTATCTTCAGAATAATTACAGCATAAAAAGATTAAACAATAACAATTACTTTGGGCTCTAGGAATCGAATACAAACATCTGCAATGTGAGCATTCTCCTTTTTCAGGAGTGTGCATGTGCATGTACCATACATCCAGTATGACCGGAGCCAAACCTCTGTACTGGAAGTCTTCTGAAAGTGAGAGACAGGGTGGGATGCAGACATCACTTCTGCTCATAGGTTGGGGGAGCTATGTAAATAGTACAGAGACAGTGTGTTAAGCCACCTCTATACTATCTAGACTTCCACGCCATCCTCATTTTAAGAGAGGAGGGCAAAGAGGTTTTAAAGTAAGGGGGACAGGTAGCGTATCTCTATGTGAGCGCGCGCCACTCGTCAACATGAAGGTCTGTGCTCTAAACACAGCGGCACCGGAAGCCTGGATCTGGTCCTAGGTTATAACATAACTATTATTGAGCAAGAACTCCCTAAACATTTTATAGCAAATTCCTTGTTGAGACTTTTATTATACAATTAATAATCCCAAAACCACAGATGCCGATGCAATTTATCTTTTAAAATCATTGTCTTTAATTTGTTACATTTCAAATTACAGCTAACACTACAATGGTATTTTTTTAATGGTCATATTAAAAACAACATTACATGCTATAACATTGTCAGGAACATGCTCAGAAAAAATTAAAGTATTTAAAGCATTTCAGATTATATGGATTGCTTCAGATGTCAACTTCAATTTGCAAAAATCCTTTTAGAACATGCTGTGTAACATAAACAAGAAGCACAAAACCATATTATTATATATTTCCTGGCACATCGTATGAGTGCAGCAATGTGCCATTAACACCCACCCACCCACCTATTTATCTATTCGAATTACATATGAACTACATACTTACCAAGTAAAACTACAGGCAATTTAATTTAAATGGAGAGCCTTTTATAAACAGTTTATAAATAGAAGTTTACATACAATAGATGGCTCCAAAAGGCATAATAACCACAAAAGATAAATTATTCTTTTGTTCAGATAAAAAAGAAGAAAAGAAAGACTGCATTAACAATGTCAGTTTAAATTTTAAAGTGATTGCCTCAAGAGGAAAAAAATGCAAGTATAACAATTAATAATAGACTGTGTTCTTGTAATCGGATGTGGGTCCCCATCGAGAACGGTCCTATTTTGATTGGGGTGTTCTCTCCCAGCCAGTTTCGAACTGGTGGTTCAGTGGTGTAGTTGTGTCCGGCGGGTGAGTATGCCGATCGCATACTCACCCATTCATAACATAAAAATCTAAAATGGCTTCCATTCAAAATAGAGACAGCAGAAAAGGAACTTTCGGCTGTCACTACTTCTCATAGACAGCCATCAGTGTGGGGACTCCCACCGTTGTAACCATAGAGATCAAGAGAAATTACACAATTTTTCTTATAAAATGTTATATTTTTGGCAGGTCCTCACCGCTTGCCAACTAAGGAACTGCAAACAATCTCTTTCTAAAGGGACCCAATGCAGCATGCGTAAATTCGCTGTCGTACTTAAGTCTGGATCTACCCCCATTGTTTTTTGGTTTTTTTTTCCTGTTAAGATTCATCCTCTTGATAAGGTGCCACAAAGGGTCCACCATACTATAAAAATAATGTACCGAAAGGAGATACTGGCACTGAAAGGTGTGTATCGCATAACTTTCTGTCTCTGCACACACAAACGCTGCATATACTCTGCAAGCAAAATCTTTATTCCAAAAATTCATATAGTTCCTGATGAATGTTCATATAAAGAACTGAAACCCTGACATGTTGGATTGAAGATTGTGCATGTCTAAACTACATACAAATTCTTGTGTGACACTCACTATATGAAATACATAGAAGCACATAAAATGTGTGTTTATGAATGTGCTCATAGGCTCAAACTGAGATTGGGATTACCCCCAAAAAAACGACAGCCATCTCTGCTTGAGGCTTAATTTTCCATGGGGAAATCGGCCCAAAACTAGCCCCAGTAATATGTCATTCAGAAAATATGTGACTCATCATATAAGAGCAGAAAATACATTTGCGACCAACTTTGCATCAGATCCAGTGTGTTTTGTTACCTACCAGAAACCCTCTGGAACTATTCTACCCTCTTGCATTTTATTAAAGATACAGATGTGTTTTAGAGGGGTGTGGGTCCCCGCAAAGAAGGCCATATTTCGATAGGGCCATTCGCTCACTGGCTGGGATATTGATTGCTTATGCCTCAAAGAGACATAGCAATCGTTCCCCGGAGCACCGAACACGGTGCTCCGAAAGGTGAGTGGCTAAACTATCCCCAACCCTTCCCCTAATTCTAACCCTAATCCTTCCATTACCCTAACCCTCCCTTCCCCGCAGCCTAACCCTAACCCTCCCTTCCCTGCAGCCTTACCCTAAGAGCCCCCTCCCCACTGCCTGACCCTAAGAGCACCCTCCCCACAGCCTGAACCTAACCCTCCCCTTCAATGGTCCTAACCCTCCCTTCCTAAGCGCCTAACCCCCCCCTAATACTAAAATGCCCCAGAGAGGGTTACTCACCTCTCTAGCTGTCATCCGGCGGGTCTGCGAAAATGAATGGACGAGCATGCCGATCAGCACACTCACCCATTCATAAAAAAAATTCTAAAATGGCCCCCTATTCGAAATAGAGACAGCCGAAGAGTAACTTTGGGCTGTCTCTATTTTGCAAAGCGGGCCATCGGACCAGAGACTGCAACCGGTTTTAGAGATACAACAGGTGTATAATATGGTGTATAAAGTGGATAAGCAGATACAAAGTTTGGACAGCAGTCTTGACATTTTGGCCTAGTCCATGATTGATGTATGAAGCAGATGTGTTTAATACATGGAGGTTTAGAAATATTTCTCTATTGTGTGGTACTCCTACAGGAAATGTTATCTTTTACAGTTTATCTTTCTACAATATTTAATAGCCCATCCTGCCATTTTAAGATGTTTCATGTATTAAAACAAGTCAATTGCTGGGTTTCATTCCGGAGGGAGTATTTGCTCTATGTTATATATAATTTTAACCTAAGCCCCATAAAACATTCGGAAACACGTAAATGGAGGCTGAAGTGCTGTCAATAACATTGCCTCTAGCAAAATGTGTTTAGCGGGGAAGGTCTAATACCTACGCAATATAGAGACAGCAGTGTTTAGTTAAAGAGCGCAACTCAACTTCTGGAGACAAAAACATTGCTAATATTTAGAAAATACCGACACATGCTAATCCCAGTAAAGGGGAATGTTAACAATCTGCTAGTAAAGATAAAAATAAGTCTGGGAGGATACAGAGGGGTGTTCTGTGATCCTGGCTGCACGATTAGCCACACTTAAGTTCAGGTTTAGAAGATATGTAGCGCAATTCTGCAGTGGAACTACAAGTTTCAGCATGGCCAAGTCTATTACCAAGCACAATATTTACCAAAGTATAATGGTGAAAAATAGTACATCAATATTACAATGTCACATGGCCATTTCATAGGGGAAAATGGGCAGGAGTTATGTCATGTGTGCACTGTATATAGTTACTGGTAACCAGGGACAGAGTCCAGACTTGGAGCATTTTTAGATCATTGCGGATGACTTGTGCGCTAAGTGAGAGATGGGAGGAAGAAAGTCTTGAGGTTGGGGCCTTTTTCAGAATTCCTTACAAGCCAGGGAGTCGGATCAGAACTCTGGATCCAGTCCTAAAAAGCATTCTGTTTATTGTCGAACATACAACTAGTTTAAGTATTTAAAGCTCTGCATATATAGTTTCAGTTGTGTTAGGGTTTATTTTGCTATAGCAATTACAGATAAAGGTTTCATTTTATATTAGCGGATTATTATTATAACCCATATTCTTCTAAAACCTCTAAATACGTAGAATAAACTAGGATGATTTATTCTTTAGAAATTTCTAAAGGACAAAAAGTTCACTGAATGTTAAGCAATACTTATGTAAAGCCTACATAGTGGAGTGCTTCTATTATGAACATTAAATCTGAAGAACCAATTAAAAATTTGTATCAGAGACATTGCATTAATAATATTATAATGGTGGGATGTTCTAAGAAGAAAAAAAAAAAAAGTACAATCACTGAAACTGTTGTTCAAAAAAAAAAAAAGCACACTTTCATAGTTTGTTATTTTAATTATGCCACGTATGTATTACAATTGACAAGGCATCTTATTTTCTACTGACAGATGTATTAACATCACTTATGCTGACAGCCATATAATTTAATCTTAATATAAATGCCTCTGCTGTTAAAGTATATGTGCCACAATAACAAGTGGAGAAGAAAGATACTCTGCAGAGTTGAGCTGGCCATACACTGAAGCAATTATCGGCCCGGTCATCCAATTGTGGGGTGATTGGACAAATATTCGCTCTAGTTAGTGGATTTGATCAATTTTTAAAACGCCAGATAAATTAACCAGAAATGCTCTGGTAGGATTATTTGGTCTTTTTAACATGTTTTAATTAAATCAAGCGCTAGCGCCTGATAATTTAGGTTACTGAATGGCTCCCTATTCTTTAAGTGCCTCCCTCTTCTGGCGGGAAATCGTGCCATTTATCGGGACACCGTTTGCTGGTATCGATAATCGGCCCAGTGTATGCCCAGCTTTACGTATAGCCTGCAGCAACACTATCCAATTGTGTTTAATTTATATGTTAATTGTATGTTAGCTGCATCTGTTGTGTTGTGTGTTTGTCAGTCAGTGCATAGGTCAAGCTATAAGCTTTAACTAGTCACCTACTTCGTGGCTCTGAGAGACCAGCACTGAACTAGTTGGTTGGCTTCTATGTCAGACAGTATGTACAGTAGGTCTCTGGAGATTTGCTAAATGGTGTCTAATATGTTTGTTTTATGGAAATCTCCTGTCCCCTGAGTGTTCCACATTGATAATTAATAGGTAAACAACAATTAACTTGTTAATTTTCCAGGAAGCAGACAAACAACTTGTGAGTCTTATTGTGTTGTAAAACTGCATGTACCATCATCCTCTAACAGCATAGTCGCAGCTAGCAGAGCATGATGGAACTTGTAGTTTCACAACACCTGGAGATGCCTACATCAGAACTTACATAATGATTTGGTAAGAGGAGCAGGATATTATGCTACACTAACTGTAAGAAATCCTGCTGCAGCACACTACAGTAGATGCCAGATAAAGGTTAGTGGAACCTCTGCTGCACAATAACAAAAAAAAAAGAAAAAAATTGTGTGCTCAGGTCTCTGTAACAGAAATCTGAGCATTATGTACCTCCTGCTGCAGTGCATGAAGATGGATGTCCGTGACTGACACTATCCTCCTAAGCACAATATCGCAGCTGCTGGAATATGCCGGTCGCCCCTTTGGTAAATCCGGCCCTTAGTAGATGAAACGTCAAACATCTTAAGTTCTGCTTGGGAACAATGATTAGCATACGATCTAATACAATACATAGCTCCTTTATAAAGCAATTGTATTTTAGGTTTGCCAGTCTTAATCTAATCTTAATAATCACAATGCAGGATATTGTAGCATCATATCTCACTGGGTAGCGATAGGACCACCACAGCAGAAAGGCCTTGATAGTGGCTGCTGGCTCATCCTACTGACGTTTCTGCATTTTATTTTACACAGCGTTTGGTATAGTTCGTTACTGGTTGGTTAATGGCAGTGATGCCTTTCACGCACCTGTTTTCAAACTATAGATTTCAGCAACCACAATGTTGTATATACCTATATATATTTCCTGTCTAAAGAATGACTGCAGTCAGGTGAATGTTACATATTTGTTAAACATGGTTTCTTTAAAATAAATGTTTATTATAAAATAAATTGGTCATGTCCAGGGCATTAATCAGCTTCCTATCATTAATCATTTTCCAGTCTGTTTTTCAGAAACTTGAAATATAATGTAATATGATAAATTTGGAATCAAGGCCCGTATTCAGACTACCGGACATATAGCCTATACGACCGGTGTTTAGCGATATTTACTACTCTGCATGCATAGTACATTTTTTACGTAATCTACGTATCTTTTCCTTACGTAGATTGCGTATATGCGGTTTTTAGG
>WWET01000200.1:179213-192924 GCA_011038615.1 Limnodynastes dumerilii | reverse complement strand
GCACGTAACAGCGCTAGCTCTGGTTTCCAATACAGGTGGAACCTCTCCCTTTCCTTCACCTATTTTATTCTTTATAAAAATATATATTTATTTATTACAAACTGGGCGGCACATTTACATACTGTATTCACACCCAGCTATCGGATACAACTTTGCTTTGAGAGCCGGAAAGCAGCATTCTCCAATACACACGTGGGTCACATAACATCAGGCATGTCAAACTCAAAACCCCAAAAAACAAAGTCCAAGACCGCAAGAATATAAAAAGTCTTATATGCAATTTTTCCCAGTAATTCCCCATTCACATTTCTCCAGCTCCCAGTAATTCCCCATCTATATCTCTCCAGCCTCCCCAGTGTTCCTCCATCATATCTCTACAGCTCCCAGTAATTCCCCATCTATATCTCTCCAGCCTCCCCAGTGTTCCCCATCATATCTCTACAGCTCCTAGTAATTCCCTATCTATATCTCTCCAGCCTCCCCAGTGTTCCCCCATCATAACTCTACAGCTCCCAGTATCCCCCATAATGTCTCACCAGTTCCCAGTAATTCTCCATTCATTAGTCTCCAGCCTCTCCTGTTTATACCTTACATAACTTTGATGCCTTCCATTCATGTCTCTCCTCTGCGGTGTGTGCTGTAAAGCAATCCGTTTCCTGTCGGATGACACAGCAGTTATACAGGGCAGCTGAAAAGTGCTTTGCTATCAGCTGTACTGTTTAACTGCTGTGGCAGCTGATAGCAGGCCCTTTTCGGCAACGATTGCAGGACCTCCCTGTGTGAGATGGAGCCGTAAAATTTAAGCTTTAGGGCAGCATGCGGCCCGTGAGTTTGTCATGCTTCCATTACATCAGTGGTTCCCAAACTGTGCGCCGCGGCTCCCTGGGGTGTCGCGACGCTCTCACCGGGGTGCCGTGGAATTTTTCTATTTTCTATTTTATTCTATTCTATTTTTTTCTTAGGGGTGCCTTGAAAAAATATGGAGACTCTAAGAGTGCCTCGAACTGTGAAAGTTTGGGAACCACTGCATTACATGATACATTGACCATCTAGTGGTTAAACTAGGAATTGCAGCTTTTCTGCGTTACTAACAGCATTGCTTAAAAACATATAAGAATGGATATCATGCCAAATAGAGTACCATGTATATGATACTAAATAGAGTGCCATGGCGGGATTTTCAGAAAAGGTGAACACATATGTATTATCACTTACTTTTGGCTTTGAAAGGCTTCAAATTTTTTTTAAAAGAAGCGGTAACAGAAAACATAAGGCCCGATTCAATTACCCACGATGCCTGGTTGCAGTTCTTTTTTGGCAATTAGTATCACAGATTTTAAAATCTGCTAAATTTACTTACCATAATAGGCAGAAATAGGCGCGCTTTGCGCTTATTCCCGTCTTCACAGGCAATTGAATCAGGCCCACAGAGACCTAGGAAATGCATGGAAAAAAAATGCTTCCTCCAGAAACAGTGTTGTAAGTATTCTAGGTTTGTAATTCAGCGTGGTCGGAGATAAGTTCTTGTTGTACTCACATCTTTCTTCTTCGTTATAGGCAGGGACTACAACAGACAGGTCTTTCTCAGGTGTGTCATGAATACTGGGGAAAGGCTTCTTTTCTCCTTTACTGGCAATGTAGAACTTTTCAGCATCATGTCGATGCAGATTTGGCATTTTCTTGGCAGTAACATGCGCTACAACAGCAAGCTGGGGAAAGATTGTTCAGACATTAAATTTTGTGTGTTTTACAATAATATAATATATAGACAAACCTAATATAGACTACAACTCATAATATATTTTGTTTTCATTTAACTTTATTTAACTTGCTGATTTATTCACATTCCAAACACAGGGCAACAGAACAAATCCTAGCTGCTTGCGGAAGTTGTGCATGCAGGCACCAGGTGTTCCGCAACGGATAGTCTTGCCTACAAAACTGATCCGTCTAACAGGGCGTTACAAGACATTCATGTGCCTAATTGCCACACGGCTGGGATGGACGCGGATTCGTGCAGAGAACTTAAGGCAGGCTTTTGGACGCGCAAGTCGTTTAAATTTTGCAAAGGATGGGAGTGATGGTGAAGTTCACTCTTCTGTGCAGACATACAGACCTCTGTGCTGTGCGTATGGAACATGCACAACAGTCTGGAGGAGACTCAACATTATAGTTTAACACACTGAAACCAGATAGCAATGCTTATAGGCACTTATATACTAGCGCTGATATGGTTTTTATGCTTTAGGAAATTTCCAATAGGAACACACAAACATCAACGAGCAATAATTCCTATAGGACGTCCTAAATTCCACTCCATGGTGGACCTCAAAACAAAGGGGGCATGACTGTATGTCTGGACTATTCCGGTCTATGTGTAACACCCAGCTAGCTGGAGTGAGAGGATGTGGGTGCGTTGGTACTAACCAGGTAGAAATACAGATTCTCACTTTGTAATCAGCCGGTGATGGCCCCCGATCTCATTACAGGTTTTTCAGAACCTTCCACAGCTCTCTAACCACTCCCCCAGCCCAGTCACATGTCAGCGCCTGAACTCTGCTGTGCTCCTTGTATTAACGGAAACCTGCTGTCTTGTTTACATAACACAAGGCACCTAGCTTCAATTATATGTCCCACTGTAATACCTACTTTAGGCATTTGCAGGTTGCGTGTAGTTCGACTTCAGGGAATTGTTTATGTAAAGTAAGTTCAGAACCTAATAAGTCCAGGAGTACCATATAAGCACTGAATAAAATAACATCTGTATTGTAAAAAAGAAAATCTACTCAACTTGTTAATATTACAATCATAACATAAACCTTTTGTTTGTTGTTAATAATGCTACTCAAAACATACATCAAGACATATTGGTAATCCTATTAAACGTGAATAAAGCAGACAATTCCTAAACGGTGATGGTACAGACCTGGTCAACCTGTGCCTACCCAGCTGTTTTGAAACTACATGTCCCAGCATGCTTTGCAAAGTATAGCTGGGATTTTAGATTTACAGACACTATAAACTACAGGATATCAGCACTTTTAAGACCTAGAATATCAGCAAAAAGTAGTGGTCGCTGGTCTGACTGATGTGTGACCCAGATACAATGCCCTGATTGCCATTCATGCCTGAAGAGAGTATACAGATGCAGTGTGATCCTGCTCCTAGCAATGACTGAACTCACCAGGAGGAGTATGAGAGCTGCCAGGACAGCCAGCAGCTGGACGAGCTCACACAGGCAGACGTGCATGATATCCTCAGCATCCCTGTCCCTCTGCAATGGAGAGTCAGCTGTCAGTACTGTGCTCTTCCGGAACACGAAACACCAGGAAGCGGCAAATGCCGGAACCTATAGCACTAAAACACCTATGCGGAAGTGATGGGGACACAGCTCTGTGAGGCTCACTCTGAACAAGAGAGCTCTGTCACTGGCATCGCAGGCGCGCGGCCTCTGCGCAGCTCCACCGTGTGGCCATCAGGAGTATTGGCAGCACACTGTTCCCTAATAAATGGTATATATGAATTGAGAATATTAAGTGAAAAGGCTTAGAATTGCACACTTCTATGCTTTCAGTCAGTAGGTGGTAGTATATGTAACAGGAAATTGTATATTTATCAGGGAATAGCATTAATAAGTAGTTATGAAGCAGCTGGAAACCATAATGCATTGAAATGCATTGAAAAAGCTGGAAACCATATTAACTACATGGGAAATGACAGCAATTTTGCCTCTTGACGTTTCCTCTAGTGTATATCTGGATATTTTTGTGTGATTACAGTATGAAGCAAAGTGTGTGTACCTGGCTTTTGTGGTACTTTGTTATTGCATGTAATATGGTTTCTGATTTTTCTCATACCTTTAATATGATTTCCGGCTTTCGCCATACATTTAATATGGTTTCTGGCTTTTGCCATACATTTAATATGGTTTCCAGCTTTTCCCATATATTTAATATGGTTTCCGACTTTTGCCATAAATTTAATATACTTCTGGCTTTTACCCTTTTCTGTACTCTGTATTGCAATATAATCAGGGGCGGAACTAACAATGGTGCAACAGCTGATACAAGGGCCCACAGCCGTCATTACCGCACCACCATAGCTCCTCACTGGTTTACCTGGGATATCCTCAGGGCCAAAACATATTTTTGCACCTGGAACCACAACTCACTAGTTCCGCCTCTGATTATAAAGCACGTTTATCATACAATGCAGTATATTACTGTACAGCATATAGTTTCAAATGCAAGTGATGACTCAGAGGTTCAACTGTTGCCCATCGCTTCTATATTGTGTTGAAAATGCAATATATATGAGCAAGAAAAAGGAGCACTGTCTGATCTGCAGCTTGTCTAGGTGCACAGCTGGTAATAAAGAGGTAACTTTGTCAGCTCCTTATTCTGAATAGTGTTCACCTACCTCTGTTCTGCCAGATAAAGCATGCCCTAAACTTACAACAGTAACTGCCCCCTGTGTACTGAGACTGAGAAGTAATGGTAACATTACTGTCACTGGCAATAATAGTACCAACAGCAGTACACAGTATTAGTAGCAGCACTTATCAAATACAGAACTAATAACAGTAATTACTTGTAGAGCATGAGGCTGAAAAGGCTGCTGGGGGTTTACTGGTTTTACTTTGTTTTGCTGGTTCCATTATTATAATGACAACAATAAGGTTGTAAGTAACAAAAGCAACAGCAGGTCTGTCATTAGTTCCCACTCCCAGTAGCTGATGTAGTTTTGTATTTGCGTGGCGCTGTTCCAGCGTGCGGCCTGCAGGGGGAGTGTGGCGGAGGCTGGACATCACATGTCCCCAGCAGCACATGTGTGATCTCCTCTGTGTACATCTATAGAACCCGGACCCGCTGGACGTCTGCAGTGTACTCACCGACAAGAAATGGCGGCCGGATTTAAGTGAGTGTGTGACAGGGACCAGAACCCACAGGCTGCATTCTCCGCCTGTGCTTCCAGTGATTGGAAATAGTAACACATTTATAAAGTGTATGTTATACTCTGCTGCAATCTATATACACTTTCATACACTGCACAACTGTGTATATAACGTCAGGGCATAGGTGTAATGTGAACAAGTTATCAATACTTACATTTCCACCGACAATATAAGTGAATGAATGGAACATACTGACACCAGTAGAATATGATGCTCTGTTCCAGTTGTGTGTAAATCCCAGAGTTAGCGCCTGCATTTTAATTAGAATATTGTAGCTGTCATGCTGAGCATTATAATAATAATCCATAGATAAGCTGTGTTACAACTGGAAAGAGTAGTAAAGTAATCATATAATGTTATATGCACAGCACTGATGGCCAGTTTGGGGTTGATTCAGTGTTGCACTTGTGCCTGGTTACATGGAGTATTTTGTGATATGTCTTGTGACTGAAGAGGCATCTATAAATGATTTATAGTTGAACACACACCTTGATTGACAATGATATGCAAGCTGGGTGGGCTTTTTTTAAAAAAAAAAATGGCCTTGAATAAGACAGCAATTGCTTCCATTTTTCCTGTGACTGCTTTTAAGTAGGCCTTGGAGTTTGTATGTTCTCCCCGTGTCTGTGTGGGTTTCCTCCAGGTGCTCCGATTTCCTTAATCTGACAGCGCTATATAAAAACCTGTTAATAAATAAATAACTCTGAATCAGAACCTTTGTAATTTTTTTCATTTTTCCCAAAATCTGCATGCACACGATCCAATAATAAAAGCATCTTAAAAAAACGAAAAATAATAATTTTTTAATATCCAGATATACAAACAGTGTTTGGTTACACTGCAATATATAAGACAAATACATTGTCCTGAGCATTAGGCCTTTTGGTGGCGTGGTTGACATAACTATAGTCAGACACCTATGTTTTCTACTTTTTATTTAAAAGTTACCATGTGATTTAAATTTTTTTGTATAATATTCATTACTTTTTTCTGTTTCCTCTACAGAACAGTAGAACCATTAGAATATTACAGAAAATTTCTGGTAAGTAATTGTAACATGACCATACATTATTTTGCATTGACATTGGCAAATTAGTATTCAGGGTAATACAGATCAGGCTATATATATATTTGAACAGTAACACAATTTTAATAATTTTGGCACCAAAACAATGAATTATAATTTCAACAATAAAGATGCAATTTAAGTGCATTACCATGTGATTTAAATTTTTTTGTATAATATTCATTACTTTTTTCTGTTTCCTCTACAGAACAGTAGAACCATTAGAATATTACAGAAAATTTCTGGTAAGTAATTGTAACATGACCATACATTATTTTGCATTGACATTAGCAAATTAGTATTCAGGGTAATACAGATCAGGCTATATATATATTTGAACAGTAACACAATTTGAATAATTTTGGCAACAAAACAATGAATTAGAATTTCAACAATAAAGATGCAATTTAAGTGAAAACGTGAAAATTTTATTCACAGGGTTAAAGAAAAATGTTTGTAGGCAATGACTGAAGTCTGATACCCATGGATATCACCAAATACTGGGTTTTCCAGCCCTATACTAGCAAGTGTGGAGATCAAGTGATTAACTCTGTTATATTTTTCCACTTAAAATACTCCTGGGTTGTTTTATCAGTATGTTTAGGGTAACTGTCCATCTGTACTGCAAAGAGCTGTCCAAGGAACTTTGCTGAATCTGAGCTGACAGTATTTCCCTATACACTTCCGAATGTATGCGTCTGCTTCAGTCTTGTGTCATATCAGTAAACACCAGTGACCCAGTGCAGCTGGAGGCCAAGCTTGCTAATGCCACACTGCCTACATAGTGTTATACAGGTGATGTGGTATGCTTCAGATCATTAGCCATTCCAAGCCTTCTCCATACTTTTTTTTTTGGAATATCTTTGTTTCATCTGTCCAAATCTAATCTGTCCTTCCTATTCTTGAGGCTTATGAATGATTTGCACCTTGTGGGGAACACTTTGTTTGCTCTTGTGAAGGCTTTCCTTTATGGTAGACTTGGATAATAAAATGTCTGCCTCCTGACTTGAGGTTGTGGTTTTCTATACCATGGGATCCTGTTATCATCCACCACTGTTGTCTCCCATGGACGTCAAGGCCTTTTTATGTTGAGTTCACTAATAGGCTCTTTTTTTCTCGGAATGTTCCAAACTGTTGATCTGGCCGCTCCTAAGTATCTGTCTCTGTGATGGATTTCTTGTGTGTGTTTGCAGCCTAAGGATGGCCTGTTTCCCTGATTTGAGAGCTCCTTTAACCTTATGTTGTGGGTTTACAGCAACAGCTTCCACATGCAAATGCCACAATTCAGATCACCACCAGACCTTTTACCTGCTTAAGTGATAAAGAAATAATGAAGGATTAGCCCATAACTGTCCTTGAAACAGCTATAATTCCTAAACCTTTCCCACAATTTAAATGTGAATACCCTCAAATTAAAGATGATAGTTTGCACTTTAAACCTATCTTCATTATATAGTCATTAGAAAACTGTAGCTCGAGTATGTTTTGGCGTACAACCAAAAATGGGTTGGTGCTCAAATATATGTGGACCAAACTGTATCTTATATAGAACAACATTGTTTTATTCCAGGTTTTGCTTTTATTAATAAGTTATTTATTTATTAACAGGTTTTTATATAGCGCTATCAGATTATGTAGCGCTTTACAGAGAACATTAGATATTCACATCAGTCACTGCCCTATTGGAATTACATTCTAAGGTCACTAACACACACACACACATTATGGTTAAGTTATTCAGCAGGCGATTAACCTACCAGCATGTGTATTTGGTGTGTGGGGGGAAACCGGAGCAACCAGAGGAAACCCACACAGACACAGGGAGAACATACAAACTCCACACAGATAAGATCTAGTCTTGGAATTGAACTCATGACCTCAGCGCTGTGAGGCATAAGTGCTACTCACTGAGCCACTGTGCTAGAGGTTATTGCCAAATCAGAGCTTTAGAAAACATCACCAATGGTAATGATTCTGCAGGGTAAATGTTTGATTTTTAGATCACATATGTTTATGGCAACTATCTACGAAGTTGCTTTTGTCAGCGAGCCTCCTTTATTTGTGTCCCTTCTCCTTTCTACGTGAAATTTGAGCCATGCACAATGTCTGATCAGACTCCCCTTATATTGAGGTTAGATGTTTTGTCTCCTCTCTGACCAAAGAACCAGCAGTGTGTTATTTTTTTACACCTTGGACAGGGTTCAGGCTTTCCGTATGGACGAGGGGAGGCCACTGTAGGGCTGAGCTGGCTGCAGAGCACGCTTGTCACCCTGCAAACACAGGATATGATTCTGAAATGACAGACCTGCTGCTTGTCACAAAGCGTGGAACTTAAATGGTCAGACGCAGCCTTTTCTTGGGTTTATGGACCTCCAGCACAGTCCACTCAGTCGCACATCCTCAGGGTTTGCCGAGTCCTGGCTGATCCAGAGCCAAGTGGTAGTTTGGTTCATCGTTGTGGCCATCATGGATGTGGTCAACTGACTGCTCTGCACTAATAGTACGGCAGCATTATCTTCCTGACAACCTGGCAGCCAGTGAGCTCCTAACGCTCCCTATTTAAATCATACAGTCTCATCTGTGCCAGTGCCTATGTGCGGCGTTCCTGAGTCCCTGTGTTTATTACTCAGACATTCCTTGTGCTACAGCATTACTGTGACCAGCGTTACAACTGCAATAGTGCACTGCTCTAGCCTCAGCTGTACTACTGGTTCAAGTATTCCTCTGCAAGCAAGCAACAGCTCAGTTGTAATTCAGGCCAAAGCACTACTATGACCAGCATTCCATCTGCAACAGTGTGCTGTTCAGGCCTCGGTTGTACTATCTTTATCAACATCTTAATTCGTGGCACTACTACAACTAGCATTCCATCTGCAAGTGTGCTGCTCATTCAGTTCACTGCACTAACTGTTCCTGCAATCCCTCAGTCAGCTACCCCTCCATTGCTGCCCGAGAACACTGGTGTCTCTCCAGCTCTCCATTTGTCTGCTGTACTGCCAGTGCCTATCCTGCCTACCATCTGCATCACAGTGCAGTTCTGACTATCCGCCGCATTATCTACAATGACCTAGAGGACATAGTTCTCACTACCTGCATTTCAGTCTTCATTTGAGCATGTGCATCTTTCCGTGGTAGCATAGCATCTTCTGGAGTTCTCGTAGTCCCAACTGCTCCTGTCAACTCCCAGTCACAACTGCCTCAAGACCATTGCAGTCTCTATTGCTCTGGCCTTGTGTGTCGCCCCCTTGTGTTCTTCCTCTGGACTTTCAGATTCAATATTGCCTCTCTCCTCATGTCTCCTTCCTGGACCTAATCAATGAGCATAACCCTGTTTACTAACGCTAACCCAGGGGACCCTGAGCCAGACCCAAAATCCCCAGAGTCCGTGACATTGCTAATATTAACGTGGATGCTGTTCCCATTAAAAACGAGGCCGCGATCTGCAGGGACGTGAAGTGGTGGGGTGTTTGTAAATGTTATAATGGGGTTCAGAAATATCTCTGGATCAAATCTTTTGCTGCATGTGGAAGACAGCCACACTCTTCATGTGCATACACACGCTACAGATTCAGCACAGTTCTGGATCCTCAAGATCCAGATTTCCGAGTGTTTTCCCCTTGCTCTTTAGGTAATTAGGAGCGCATGGCAACCCAACAGCAAGTAGCCGGAGGTCTAAAGACCGCGCTTACGCAATCTACTTACAGAAATGGTACGTAGATAGCGTAAATAAGCTACTATGCATGTGTAGTAGCTCAATTCTTAAAACAACGTACGTAAGACGAAAACTATGTAACTGTGAATCCGGACCCTAGTTAGCATATAACATTCTAGAAAAAAATAAAGTAATAGAAAAAAAAAGGTGGGGCAGCATTTGCTTGGGCTGACGTTTCTCCAGTTATCCCTATAATAGCTATATATAATATAATCCATAATAATAAATCCATAGAATATTATAATCTAAGCGTTGGCAAGTTACATTTTTGTCCACCACCCATGGTATTAGGGCTGCATCTTTCTCTGCTTTATTTTTTTCACTTCACTTTTTTTTGGGGATATTTTTTTTATGTATTTATGCAGAAAGAAAATTGTCGCCCAGACGGTCGAGATCTAAATGAATTTAGGACAACCACGATAAATGTTGGTAAGTGCCATAATATTGGGGTTGTTACTAAATGAATTTAGGACAACCACGATAAATGTTGGTAAGTGCCATAATATTGGGGTTGTTACTAAATGAATTTAGGACAACCACGATAAATGTTGGTAAGTGCCATAATATTGGGGATGTTACTAAATGAATTGGTCTAGTGTCTGGATCTAAATGTCACAAATAGAGCTCAGAGCTTAGCAGCCATTACCTGTTTTGTTCTATATGTTCTGTGTTTATATGATATGATTATTGTGTTTATTTATTTGGTCCTCAGTCACATGTGCCTATAATATGCTGCTTTCTTATTGATTTTTATTATACATTTAGTTTTAATAAATTGAGTTTTAACTGTTACCACTCATTTGTAATTTATTGTAGAGCTTGTAGGTTTCAGTGTGGCTATTTATTTCTGTATTTTTTTTATTTTTTATTTAAGTTCGGGTTACTCTGCCCGTTATTAGCCAGCGATTACCTCCACCTCTGCAATACATTTAGTTTTAATAAATTGAGTTTTAACTGTTACCACTCATTTGTAATTTATTGTAGAGCTTGTAGGTTTAAGTAGGGCTATTTATTTCTGTACTTTTTTTATTTTTTATTTAAGTTCGGGTTACTCTGCCCGTTATTAGCCAGCGATTTCCTCCACCTCTGCAATTGCTTTATCTACTTCATTTGTCCGATTTTTTTTTTTAATTGATTTTTTTTTATTTGTGTTTTTTGGTTTGCTTTATATATATTTAGGTGCAACAGATTCAATTCTATTTAACTGTTATTGGATTAGCGCTCATCAAAGTGCTATTTACAAAATATGTGAAAAGTCAATTACATTTCATATCTTCTGTATCTGAATTCAAATATTAATCTAATAATTGTCATTCTTTTTGTTTTGTTATTCTTATTAAATGCCATTGTGATTACAATGATAACAAGAGCAATGTCGTTCAGGATTGTTGTGCATCTTGGGTGACCTCTGTGCCTTGGCTGCACTTTGGAGAACTGTCAGAAGACACAGGGCGTTGTATTTTGTTTATTTATAATTGTAATGTAAAACATCTATGGTCACAGATGAGCTTTTCTTAAACTTTTTTTTTATGTCCTAACTTTTTATTTGACCTCAGAATTCGTTTGATAGATAAATGTTTATTACAGGGTCCATCACAACAGCAAATGGTTCAGCTTTGGTGAAGCTTGGGAACTGCACTGTAATATGCGGTATTAAAGCAGTAAGTAAGAGTTCTTTGTGTTTGGAAATTACAGAGTGCTGGTAATGTTCTCCTTTTAAGCTCGTTTCAAAGTTGATGTTGGCAAGAGCTGTATTTACTTCATAAAATGTTCAAACGGTAATACAATAATCTCTAGTTCTTAAACTTAATGAACTCATTTTAACATTTGCTTTTGCTTTAGGAGTTCACGACCCCGGCTATAGATGCTCCTAATAAGGGGTACATTGGTGAGTAAATGTTCTCAATTTGATAGATGAATGGATATATTTTCAGGGCATTGGGGAGTATATACAAACAATGAAAGAAAGGGGCTTACGTCCTCAAAATACCACAATAACACACAGTGCACTCCAACCACCATATAGAAGTCTAGCACTTTATTAAATTGCAGGCTTCAATTTTAATTCCATCCCAATTAATTTATCTTCTTACATATAGTAAATGATAGAATTATTTACCATAGACAACACTGAAAGCACATCACAAACAAATACATTAAAAACAAAATATCCATTGGCCAAATTTGTATACATATGTATCGTTCTAAGGATATAAGTTTTAATATCAAGTTGTAAATGGCTCCAACTGTCTTCTATTCTAAAAACTGAAAAAGCAAAAGCACTCTCTGACCCTGTCTGTTATCAGCCATGTTACATTACAGTCAGAAAGTCAAACACTTGGACAAGCTGTGTTATAAAATTCATATTTGTGGTTAACATTTCATGTGCGTCCATGTACCAAATGTGCTCACAATTTTACTGCTGCCAGTGTTGGAAAAATTTGTCTTCATTTATGATCTAGGAGAAAGTTCTTTAGAGTCTTTATTGTAACAATTAAATTAAAATTAGACTTGTCTTATTGGATCTGATTCACACTTAAGACGCTTCGGCATGTGTAGTAGCTCGTTTACACAATCTACGCACCATTTAGATACGTAGACTGACTGTGTGGCTGGGAGGGCGGCGTTATCGTACTAACGCCGCCGTCCCAGCGTATTTCCAGTCCCTTACGCCGGCTGAAGTTAGGGTAGGCTTCAGGTAAGGGAGTGTAAATACGATAGGGCAGGGGGAGTGTCAAGGGGAGTTCCACGATGTAACGCTGAGCGTTAGTACGCTCAGCACTACATCGTAGGTCTGGATCAGGCCCATTATCACTAAAAACCATCTTCAGAAAGCATCCATTTTGTGTAAAACCATCCTTTTACCTACGACCAATGCTGTTCTGTATATTCAGTACCTAATGTAGAGCTGACTCCATTGTGTTCCCCGCGGTTTCGCCCTGGACCTCCTGGAGAAGAGGCTCAAGTTGCCAGTCAGTTTATTGCAGATGTCATTCAAAAGTAAGAGTTTGTGGTAACGTTATTTATGCGTTATTTGTGGTAACGTTTTTTTTGCGTGTGTGTGTAAATAAAAGTCATAGGTGCTACAGAATCTTATTTATCCCTTGGATGCCCTAATACTATGGGGGAAATTTATTTACGGTAACTCTACAATAGGAATCAGTGCGGAATGTTGCGGTAAATCTAGCCCTTGGAGTCTATATATGACTAAAGTTTGAGGCTATCACTGTCTTTGCATTATGTGCTGTGAGCCACTATTGAATATCCCCATAGTGTCTATCCCTGTATGTCAGACACAAGCTATGAATCCTATTGTGATCAGTGCTTGCATTTGCAAAACTTCATAATTATATAACTGCTTTGTATAAGTTTTTCAAACGTAGAAGAAATTAATAGTATATACATAACCAAGAGTGAAGCCCTTTACATAGGATGTCCACTATGTGATTTTCCACCAGCACAACAAATGAAACTCCTGTAAATAATTGTGTGTCTTACAAATAATGTTGTCCTTACTACACTGCACCCTGTTCCCATGCAGTGGATGTCTATTTTCCCCTCACATTTAGGGCCTGATTCAATTGCAAAAAAAAAAAATTTAGTGTCGGAAAAAATACGACGCATTCGCCCGCAAAAAATCCCCTAATTCAATAGTTTTTATTACGCTGCGCTAAAACAGCAGGCAGCGAAATAAAAAATTTACGGGAGAAAAAAAAAACTGTTTCTAAACGCCGCAAATCACCTCCTGCTAGCAGGAGGTGACCGGCGCTACTGAGAGGCTATTACCCAGTGCCTGAAATCACGTTCTCACGATACTTCAGGCACTGGGTAATAGCCTCAGTAACGCCGGCACTTCCTGCTAGCAGGAAGTAATTTGCGGCGTTCAGTGAAGGATTTTTTTTTTTTACCTAGCAGCTGCTCAGCGGTCCCTGGATGGCAGGGCATGGTGCCGCATGCCCTGGCATCCATGGGCATGCTG
>WWET01000200.1:126934-175926 GCA_011038615.1 Limnodynastes dumerilii | reverse complement strand
GGCTGATTCAGAGCTGCACTTACCATTTTTTTTTTTTTGGGAGCAAGTGCAGACCTGAGCAAAACCATGATGAACTGCAAGGGGAGGCAAATTTTTATTGTGAAAGCAGAATTAGAATGGAGAAATGAAGTTTCTTAGCTCAAGTCTAATTTATAGATTAAACATTATGCAGTTTTTGAGTTCTATGTGCAAAAGTAAAGTATTTTCTCTGCATGTGAAAGATGTAAAATTAATTAGCCACCCCCCTTACTTTGCAAAATGGTTTAGCCGAGCTGTACACTTACACCTGTTTTGCCCTTACTCCCAAACTCTGAAACCGCCCCATTGTGTGACCATTCCAATAACTCCGCTCTACCTTAGATTACATTAATAGTGCAAAATAACATGGCAGTGGGTTGGACACTGTGATTGTTGTGCAGTGTGTCTCCGTACCCGTCCTGCCTTTTGTGATAACAAGTCCCACCCACTTCCAAATGCCCCCCTTTCCGAAGTGTCAATTCACTGGTCTGGATATGGTGGAATGCATGGTGATCAGGTAGCACGTGTGCGTGCGCAGGTTACAAAAGAGAACTAAATATGTTCTGAACACATGGAAATGAGGGGACAATCATGTGTTAGTATCCAGACCTTACTGAGAAATTAGCTTATGAATGTACCCATATTTTGGGGCGGTGATTAGGCCCAGAAACTCTGTTGTCCAGGGAATGAGGGAAAGACTTTTCTTACCCACAAATAGATGTATCTTCATCTGGATTTGCTGGACACCGGGCCTCATCCATTTTGTACATGCAAATAGTGCATTTCGTGTTGTGTTTTACAGATGTATGAGATGAAAAGTCATTTATCTGATGCAGGATTTTTCAAATGAAATTGTTTTCTGCAGCTGGCGTGGGTTCTGTACTGTGACCTTATATGTCTGAATTATGATGGGAATCTCCTGGACGCTTGCACGTGTGCTTTGGTTGCTGCTTTAAGAAATGGTAAGATACTGAGGATTTAACTCAGTTACATAGAAGTTGACAATAATATGCTGGTTTATCTTTGACATCATCATGTGAAGAGAGCCAATAGTCACCATTTTGATTTAGCTCAACTTATTACTTATCTAATGACAGTAATTATTTGGTTTTTAAAGAAATAGAGAAGTTCTTCTTCATACAGCATTTAGGACATTTAATATAGAAGTGTCTGGGTGAATAACAATGCCTTTCATACCAACCATTCTGTTCTCAGGCGTCTGCGGCCATACAGTGAATAAAAGGCACGTGCATGGATATACAAAACAGAATGGCTACTTGCAGTCATAATAAACTTTTCTATGCCTGGAGGAAAAAAACCTGAAATAATGTTCTCTGTTGATCTTTCTCTTTATAGTAAAGTTGCCATCTGTAAAAATAAATGAAGATACAGGTTTGGCTCAGGTGCAGTTAGAAATAAAGACTGGCCTGAAAATTCAGAAACAGCCCGTTGCTACATCCTTTGCTATAGTTGATGAGTAAGTATCCTGTGCTAATGGTACATTCCTAAAGCAGATATTTGTGGCTAAAGTGTTTTTGAAATAAGAAATTATCAGCCAGTGGTCATAGGTGGCAGCTGAACTTGTACTTTAACCAGGTTTACCGAGAACTTAAGGTATTCACATCAGACTCTTCCCCTATTGGAGCTACATACTAAGGTCCCTAACACATTCATACATACATACACACACACTCAGACTAGGGTTAATTTAGTCCGCAGCCAATGAACCTACCAAAATCAGATGGCAGGAGGCATATTTAATATAATAACTTGGAGGCAGAATGGCATAGGTAGAAAATGGATTTCAGAAATATGTAATAAATATATGTATGTTGGTAGTGGTTATGTATTAGGTTAAGAAAAGTGGTATTTGACCTGATTCCATTATGAGTAACTGGCATTCACAAACAGTAGGCTACGAACTGCTATTTTTTTGGCCTTATGTGGAGTACAGTTACTAATGAAATGCATGCAGTTGTTTATAAAATCTGCCTTACATGGGGCCTTACAGCGACTATGCTTTGTATTCAGTTTAGTCTTTCTCTAATCAGGTGTGTGCTCATTACAGAAAATACATTGGATAACATAAAGGTCCCACCAACAACTAATCCTGTTGATTCAGTTTTGTAACCATCAATTCTTAATGACATATAACAAAATGATCAATTATAAAAAAAAAAAAAAAAAGTCAGAAGTCTTAATATTGGTGCATCACTAACAGTACAGGGCCCTCTTACCCACCAGGTCTTTTAACTACCTAGTCATGTTATAAGGATTGTTAAAATTGTAAAGCACAATGTAATATGATGATGCTATATGAAAAATAATGGGATAGTGACTAATCTCAGGAGACTGCTGAGAATGAACAATCCTTGATTTAGTTTACTGAAATTTGTGGATATTACATGCTAAAGAAAACCTTCTATAATTAAGAGTAGTTACTTCTTTCATAATCACTGCATAATTTTATTTTTCTGTAGGATGTCTGGTGGTATTAGTTTTCAGCAATTATAAGAATTATATTTTAGAATGAATTCTGAGCTATTAATTGCTGAAAAATTGTATTATTTGATGATTTTTCAAACCATGTAGAACTGCAGGAATTTAGCTTTGTGTAATTAGTGTAAAGGCACAATTCTGGTACCAGCTGAGTAATGATAATTAATGGAACGGAGGGGTTTATGTAAAACAGCAGTGAGACGGCTCTGAGATCAGGACCAAATGTGCAAGTTGGAAAAGGATAACGATATTTTCTCTATTTCATTGTTTCTGAAATGTTATTACAGTGGTTTACCTTTAACCTATTAAATGGTGGCATATTTATTATCAACAAAATATGTCTAAGCTTTGCACTTTAGACCATATTGTTATAAATATGACTGAGATTTTGTATTATTCATGTAAAAATCTGGTACATCTATTTGTTTATTT
This sequence comes from Limnodynastes dumerilii, assembly GCA_011038615.1. Lineage (NCBI taxonomy): Eukaryota > Metazoa > Chordata > Amphibia > Anura > Limnodynastidae > Limnodynastes > Limnodynastes dumerilii. Next base: position 172,977 of record WWET01000200.1, on the reverse strand, counting down.
GCTCAGTACATATATCCTGGTGGACCCAACAGATGAAGAAGAAAGTTTAGCCACTGGATTACTGACTGTTGTGATAGATGAAGATGGAAAGTTGTGTACTATTAGGAAACCAGGTAAAGCTTTTACATATTCCTAAAATATCAGCATCTTTACACACATTTTATTACATGGAAAGCAACCAGGCTAATTCATAGACTGTAGCTTAGACGCATCTTACAAGTCAATCACTTACCACCACCTTGGAGACAGGATGTTCCACCCATGATCATACAAAGACCAGAAATGTGTACAACCTGGCGGTAAATGGGAAGCTCCCCCTTCACCCTATGGGGGACTGGCAAAATGTCTTTATTATATCTGAGTGAAAGTAATAATAATCTACAATCTGTGGTGTGTGTCCAGGAGATTTGTTATGGACCATCATGGTATAAAAGCAAGCTTTATAATGATTAGTGTTAAGCTTAGCATCAGGGTAAAAATCATTGTAAACATTGAGCTCGGTGAAGAAATGTAATTCTTTTCACTGTTCATGTCAGCCATTTTTTAAGTGCATACCAAGTGTGTTGGATTTGTAGAGTAACTACCCTATTTAAGATAAAAGCAATGCAGGACAATACTCTATTGCCTGCTGTGGGAATCTACAACACATGGTTCTGTATAGTATTCCTCATCATTGTTTTTTTTTTACATGTGATCAGGAAAATGATTTTGACTGTGGCTCTGCTTATCTTTTCTCTATACCTGAGCTTCTAACACCACACAACACTATAGTTTATGTTATAAAGACAACAATGGCTATAACTTTTTTTTTTTAAAGTTTTATATTAAAAGAAATAAATTGTGCTCACTGTATATTCTAGAAAACATCCCCGTTTGATTCCATTTAAGTGTTTTGTTTTTTTTAGTTCATAACAATGAGTAATGATAAAATAGAAGCACCTGCTTGTTCTTCCTTTGCAGCTATAGATTTAGGTAGTTTCAGTTACAAGTACTCATACATTCCTAGCTAGTGATTTATACAATTTCACCAGCACTTTCTATTCTCCAAAGCATTCTATACATGACAACTCACATTGTAGGCACAGCGGACGGCTTTGGTGCGGCTTACATATAACGCCTGTAATCTCTTCTCTTTGCACAGGTGGAAGCGCCCTTTCAGCAGAGAAACTTCAGGACTGTATCAGTCGAGCAGTCAGCAGACACAAAGAAGTGCAAGCTCTGCTGGACGACGTTCTTTTTAGTGTCACACCAGAATAAAGTCACTTTTTTTTGTTTGTATAATTAACATGTAAAAAGTTGTATTTGTTATAGTGATATGCACCATTTTCTACTAAATAAAACAATCCCTTTACTACATATACAGTGTTTTCTATACAATCAATAGTGTCAGTCTTCTTTTTTTTTTTTTCCTTTTTCTCCTTAAAGTACCTTTAAAACCACTTTAAAACATTTGCCCTGTGTGCAATCTCATCGCTTTCTTTATAATACACCGTTCAATGAATTCATCTCGGTACAAAGCTCCTTGAATTTAGTGATGTAGATCTATATATTAAAACTATCGCATAAAAGGCATTTGGTGGCCGATGGGTCTGTCCAGGGTCCCAGAACTGGCTGATCTCAAGATTTTGGTGCCATAGTGAAGTGTCCTCTCCGCTTACTTCTTGATTGGTTGTCTGAATGAGGCAGCTGCTGCTGGAGTGGTGCTTGCGGTGTTGCTGTAGCCATTTGGTGTTGCAAGAATTGCAACTGCCCACACAGGAATAGAAAGTAGAAAACATGTTTTAGCCATTTTCAAGTCAGTAAATAGTAAGCTTAAGCACAGGCTGTGTAGCTGTAGAACCAGGACAAACATGTATGAGCAGTCATGCAGCATCAGTGGTACCAAAGCAAATCAAATTCTTATTGTGCCAAAATTTTTTCCATGCACTGCAGTAGCTCCAAAGCTACAACACCTGTTATGTTAGGTCCACTGGTTTGTCCTACTGTAAACTTGTTTAAATCACATGGTCATCTGAGCTCATTCATTGGATAACCAGGGCAGGGAAGGACTGCTGGAACTGTAGTCTAGGGCCCACCCTGAGTGAAGGACCCCACTTCTCAGCTCAGAGAAATCTGCGTTCTTCTATAGATGACATGTATTTAGATTCTAGAAACCGTTGTCTACGTTCTGATTTTTTTTCTGGTCTCTCTCTCCTTTTGTTCCTGTGGCTCTTTCACACCTCAAATCATTGAATAGGAGAGCGAATGATCTAATAAACTGACTGCCTTCTCTGTGTATGTGGAGTATCAACTAATTTCTAGCAGGGTCTGGGGTAAAAAAAATCTTTGTGGAGGGCACAACGGATTATGGAAGTCTGGTGCAAAACACTTGTGTTGGACAGGTTTGCATAGTCTATGGAAGAGGGGAGTTATTTCACAGATCCCATAAAGTATACACAGTCATGTCATTCTGTCACCTCTCCTCTGCAAGATCTCAGGACAACATATTACTGTATCATAGCAAACCTGACTAGATAAAGGGGATTATCACTTTCACAAAGTTTGTTGTCATTGCTTATAGTCTATTAAATGTGCCTACAACTTTGTATTGCTGAACTGCAAAACCCATCAACAGCAGCCAAGCCTGATTGTAAAGCAGGGTCTTGAATTTCACATGCAGCACTCAGCAGGAGTTGGGTTTTACATGCATGTTTCTTTACTTCCTCCCTGCACCCATGAAATATATGCAACTGTGACTGACTGACTATATATATCCATATACACAGTAGATGTGTTTCAGAGAGGTACAATGTGTAAAAAGCAATACTACTTTGTTCTGCGCCATAGCTGCTACTTTCTGTGCAGTTGTTTGATTACTTGGAGGTGTGGCTGTTGCTGCTGCATGGCTTGTTGCTGCTGCAGTTGTAAGACAGAAGAGAGCTGCATATTCTGGTGTGGATATTTGTACCCGGGTCTGTTCACAGCAGAGCCGAGCTGAGATAACACTAGGGAGAGCAGAAGGGGAGAGCAGGTAGGTCAACGTGTTAACATCACATTTTGGAAACATATTTTCTTGCGGGACCATACATCGGTCCATAAAGGGACTGCAGTCAGTCGGGGCCGTGGCCACCTCTCCTGATTCAGATGTTCAAAACGATGCTTGTAAAGCATTTATATTGTGAAAAGCCAAATTGTATTTTGGAGAAGGCTGAATTACTGAATTACTTTACAAAGCGCATGATATATCCAACAGGCTGAAATATTCATTTATGCTTTTAACATGGCGACTAAGCTGAGCAATTTGATTTAGATTCTCATTTCCAATGCAACTATACACTTGTGCTATAGTACAGGAACAGGATACAACAACTTGCAATCAGTCATACACATATACAGCCACTGGGTAGCTAAGAAGCATGACTGGGTCGCACCTTGCAGCAACCAATCCCTTCTTACCCTTGCTCCCCTTTCTTTAGTGGCCATTTCAAAATATAGAATAGTAAAACTACATCTTGTGTTAAAGTCACGATGTTCTAGCTACATACGTGACAAATTCAGTTTATTCAGCTTGGCAATGGATGACATTTCAGCAACTTATTAACATAAAAAAATCCATGGGCGCAGATATTATATATGGCGGCCATATGATCGGGTTTGTGCTTTACCCTATAACAGAAAATCCAGGGTCCCCACAAATCTAAGAAATTGGGAAGATACAGAGCTTCAATAAACATATATATAATCTATAAAATACATGTTGGCATTAATGAAAGTGTGCCAGCATATCTAAAAATAAAATATGGCAATAAATAAAATTTATTGTTTTTAGATAAGCCGGTGCCTTTTCATTAATGCCAACATGTATTTTATAGATTATATATCGCTGTATCTTTCTAATAACTTACTAACATACTAGAGAGTATAAATAATGAGAATTGAGCAACCCTAACCTGTATTTATCGCCACTAGCAATATGTAAGCCAAATCATTTGCTGTTAAACATCTATTTATCGGATGCTTATAAGAATGGCTTACAGTTTTCAGTTACTCCCTATCGTTAATTGTATTGATTTATATAATTGGGCTCTGGTCTTGTGTTATTCATTTTTAATTTAGACCCCAAGCTGGACCCTACACAGAATATAAAAATCATGTTTATCAATGGAAGAGAGTTAAAGTTTTGTGTTGCTGTCATTACATCTGGACTGGGGCCTTAGATGATACAGTCGAATAAAGTCATTGATATTGAGGTATTTGCTGGAGAATTATAGGTAGCATATGGAAAGGAAAAGGGTTACAATATGCTTCAGTAAGAAAAAAAATCTTATCTTATAACCGAGATGATCTTTAAGATTAATTCATTTATTTTATTGAAGCTAGCTTAAGGCTGAAAGTGAAAAGCAATACAATTATTTATTTCATATATTAAAATGTATCACCGTTAGGAGCTGGATGTTTACCTCGATATTTACATTTATTAATAAATGTGATAAATTAGAATGATTGAATCCAAACATGTTTCACATTAATAGAATAGTAGCGCATAAAGCTTCCTTCGCAAAATAATGTGAAATTGTCTCTCTCTTTATATATATATATATATATATAATATATATCTGCACCCAATCCCTAAAAAACGCTGTTTAAAACTGTGGGTCCTGTTGACTAAGTTAGAAATCACTTACAGAAATTAGAAGGTTTTCCCTTTCCAAGAGCAATGGTTTCCAACTTATGCTGCATGACCGGTGAGTTATGACAGGGAGCTGATGTACTGAGAAGTATGTAAGGGGGAAAGGGAGGATAGAGATACATACCAGCTGCCTGCTGAGGCATGAAACCACCTACTCCAGTTAAGTTAATAACAGCTGCTTGCTGTGAGGATAACGCCTGCTCTTGGCTGCTAGCACCTTGCTCCATTCCCTGTAAGGAAAAGAAAAACAAAAATAGCTCGTAACAGAGTTATTTTTCACAATCTCCTGTAGTGTGAAGTACAATAAGCACAGTGATATACAGAGATGCAGCTACTTATTACCCTCCAATCAACTAACCCAACCTTCAAATTCAGGTGAACTGAAACTGCTCTGCAGCAGAGGCTTGGCCAAATTTCAAATCACAGCCTCAGGCATGTAGCCCATGGCTTATAAAGGGACACACGCTGCTCTCCTGCCCACTCTTTTGTTGAGGCAGGCAAAATATTTTTATATTGAAGGGCTAATGCATCCTCCAGGACTCTGGGGTCCTAGGGCCGGACTCAGAAATGCATTTTTCCAAAGTCCGCAATTATACGCAAGCACATAGCACGCCAACACCCATCAACACCCATGACACTCCCCTAACACGGCCGTCCAATCGTACACTTACACCTCCATAGACCACCTCTAACTTTACGTGTGTACTAACGTGCGTATTTGTATTCCGTATGTGTGATTCAATGCAATCGCTCCCTCAAAGGTTCATTTAAGTGCCCCCCTCACCCTCTTTCACGGAAATTTTCCAGTACGTATTTCAACCCCGCCCCTCCGTACGTATGTCCTCAAGTGCCATTCACATGTCCGTGCCTATAGCACTTACATGCGTATATTCTACATAAATAAAGTTACTACGAATGCAAAGTTTAAACACAACGAAAAATACGCACACTACTTCACATGAGAACGTATCTGAATCCGGTCCCTAGTCCCTCCCCAAACTCTGCAAATTTATCATATAACTTACATAAGAATATGTACACCTGAAAATGCTGGCAGCTCTTTAGCAGAAAGGCTTTAAAAAGAGGGAGATTATCAAAAGTTGCAAAGTGCTTTCTCCAGCTTGTAACAATCCAAAGCTTCTGTTTCCATACTCTAAAGAATTTTCTATTAACTGAATAAGTTTTCTAAAAGGTTGTTTATTAACACACAATCTGCCAACTGCTCTGTTCTGTTCAACTCAATTTATTTGTAAAGTAGCTTTTATAAAGTACTTTATTTTAAAGGACATTTAGTAGCATCTGCAAAATAGTTGTGCTATATCCTTCCAAGTCACCTAAAGGATGCTCAGCTGCTGGTCGTGGAAGGGAACATCCATTCCAAAAGACTCACAAATGTTTGGCTGGATTCAGAGGGTTAATCAGAAGGCCATGAAAAGTTGCTCTTTAGATGAGGCCACAGTCGTTCTGGACCATTCTCGTTAAGGATGAAATGCAGTAACATAGCGGAAAAATAAAAACCCTCCAGGCTTCACGGATGGGGAAGATTATTTAATGGCCCAGATTTCTTTCTTGCACTGCTCCCATTGTCTGCTTTCTTTACATGGCTGGACACACAGATGTGGATAGTCAGGTGTGAGATGCTATTACTCTAGGGTTGTCGTTGCAATGTCTCTGATGAAAAGGTCTGTGGCTCAGGTGGACATTTGCTCTCTTGTTTTGCCCTGCGGCTTGAATAAACATTTGGATGTGAGGATCTTGGATTATGCTTTTCCCACTCTTGCTGTTTGACGCTTCATGACGACTTTAGCTATAATAGCTTGTAAATCATTAGCAAGATGAACTTCAGCGTAGTAACGGATGTCTCCACTTGCACACATGCTAGTCTCAATTATAGGTCAACAAGGGAAGTCTGGAAGTTTTATACAAAGGGGGCTGGATCCAAACTAAAGTAAGAGCTTGAAATTAGTTGCTCCTGGGCTAAACCATGTTGATTGCAGGGGAGTCAAGTTAATTGTATTCTTTGCATGCAGGGAGATATCTTTAAATTGATTACTGCACACAGATACTGACCAGCTTTACTATCACACTGTTATTAAGACTTAGGAAAGGAAACATCACCTCTCAACTCTAACTGTTTGCAACAGATTAAATATGACTCCCCTGCAATCAACATGGTTTAGCCCAGGAGTAACTAATTTCAAGCACTTACTTAAGTCTGTATCCAGTCCAGTGTGTGTACGTATGTATGTATCTATATAGATAAAACTATAAAATGTATATTGATAGATATACCTATCTTTCTCTGTCTCTATATTGATTACAGTTGCTATAACAAGAACTAATTTAGCAATGATACAGCCAACACCACAAACTTGTATCATTGCCTAAACTGTTATAACAAGTACACTCACATACCACAACCACACTCCCTAAGAAGGTGTGAGATGTAAGGTATGGCCCATCAGGTGCTGGATCGGATTAATAGCTGAGCCAACACGCTGAACTCTATGCCAAGTTCCACAAACCCTTACTAAACAATTTTTGAAGTATGGCAGGTGAATTACCCGCTGAAGGTGGCCACAGCCATCAGGTAATACTATATTCATAAAGAGCTGTACTTGTCTGAAACATTATTTAGGCAGGTGGTATATATATATATATATATATACACATACATACATACATACACACATATACATACATACATACACACACAAAATAACAAAACACACACTCTCTCTCTCTCTACTATTCATGCAAAAATATTTAAAATGATTTATGGAAAACGGTAAAAGTTTATTAAAAGGATATAAAGACAATCTAGTTTGGTGACTAAGTACTTAATACTAATCCAGTGTGCAATCAAAATAAAAATCCCTCCCCACACTCCGAATCACTATGAATGGCCGGCCCGGCTATATCTAATTCTCAAGATTTGCTAGATGAGAACATTTTGGAAAAGATGCTTTTTCGTCTCTTGAAATTGTGGGAAGATTTATAAAAGAAAAGAATTGTTACACTCAACAAAATAGTAAAGTAAAATACAGGGTGGTCTCTTTTTTTATAATGGTTTACGGCAGCCCTGGTGTGAGGTCTTGCTCCAGGGAACTAGACATTTTGGGATAAACCAGTTCTCACACTTAAAGCTCTATAGGAGGATTAAAAACACCTTGGAGACAGATAGTTTGGAAACATCCCAATGAAATCACCAAAATACAACTTATTCCTCCTATTATTTTCTTTATTGTAGCTTCTTTTTTTTTTTTTTAACCTTAAAGTATATATGAGCAGGGATAACATCTGGTTTGCCATAATTACACAATTTTATGTGTCTGATGGTTAAACATTGGCTTAATTGTGTATAGAAATCCGTTCCCCTACATGTGGAAATGGACTCTGGGAATATCTGTCTTTATAAGTAAAATGTCATCTTTGCTGAGACATACAGCACTGCTGGCTCCCACACAAAACAGACCCCACCGCTGCACATAGTCCATCTTCAACCCCCTCTTTAATTTACAATTAGGTGCAGTGCAAGACTAGGAGCACTTATACCATGTTCACACTGCCGACCCGGGTTATTGCTGGGGCACACATCAGCACAGCCCCTGAGACCCCGTTCACACTGCTGCTTAGCCATGGGAAATTCCCGCGTCAGGCCCTGGCATTAGTGTGAGTCATCACAAGAGCAGCCATGATTGGCTGGCAAAAGATGAGGTCATTTAAAGGGGACTTTTTTTTTTTTGGAACACAAAGATGAGGTCAAACTTCCCCCCAATCAGCTTCTTTCAGTGAGACCCAGGTTGAAAAACCTGGGTCGCACCATTCCCACTGGCGGCTACCCGGGTCAGACCTGGGAATAACCCTTTAAATGTCCCGAGTCTAATTCCCGGGTCAGTTGACAAGTGTAGCAGCAGGCGCACCCGTTTATACTGAGCCACGCCCCGGCAATATCCTGGGTTTTTGTCTCCGTTTGAACAGGGTATTATAGACCTAACTCCACTGACCCACCCAATCATCCACCGATAAAAAGATATTTACAAAACACAACTGACAGAGTATTTACTTGTACCATTACATGTAACAAAAAATATATGTCTCTAGAAGCAAAACAACTGTGTCATAGGGGTCAAAAATTCCAACAAGTGCTTTTACTCAAGAGAATCCCTAATGCACTGAAACTGCCCGACTGACATTGAAGAAGTCCCAATATATAATTCTTACCGATGGTAACAGTCCCAGCTGATCGCCTGGCTGGGGACTGGAGGTCACGGTCTGTTGGGACTGTTGAGGTGAATACTGGGATAGCTGTGGCTGTTGTTGCTGCATTGGGTTGAATATGAGTGATGCACCAGGAAGCTGTTTCATAGATGACATCCAGTTTTAGAAATGAATATTTCATATTAGTTGACCATGTTTATCAAAGCTAGTTTTTCCACCAAGGGAAGCTAGAAATCTTACAACCATTCCTACATTATAAATAAAAGATGGGAGTAAAAGAACACATCCGATGTGCAATGATCAATTCCATCAGGATAAAGGAATTATATACAAAAAGTGATGAGACCCAGACACCTGAAGGACATGTGCACCACCAATTAGTCCTTTAGCTACATCATTCCAACCAGCCCATCAACATGACCAGCACAAGGATTTATTCATATTTTACCCACACTGAGTTATCACAGGCCTATATCCATGTGGGCACACACAAACTCAAACTAAATGAGAGCCCACCAGATTAATCCAAAATAACTGGACTTGCAGAACAACAGATGAAACTTATCTAAACGTGGACCAAGATAAGAGGTTAAAACATCAAGACAAAACATCTATGAAAGGTGTGGGCAGGACATATATTGGTAAATATGGGGATGACTCAGAGTTGAACTTAACACCTTTTTTTAAGTGCAAGTGTACAGCTTGGCTAAACCATTTTTCAAAGTAAGGGGTGTTAATGAATTTAAAATCTTTTGCGTGCAGGGAAAATTCTTTACTTTTACACATAGAACTCAAATACTGCATAGCTTTAGGTTTATTCAATAAACTAGAGTTGAGATAAGAAACTTTACCTCTTAATTCTAATTCTGCTTTCACAAGTTAAATTTGCCTCCCCTAGCAATTCAACATGGTATTGCTCAGGTCTACACTTGCACCTAAAAAGAGGTGTAAGTGTAACTCTGAATCAGCCCCTATGTCTTAAGTAAGATGACGAATTAAAAGGTCATCAAGCAATGTCAGTAATTTGCTACCGACCATTTAAAATCGTCATATTATTTTGGCAAGTTTCATAAAACTGGTAAATGGTTTTAAATTTCTTACACTTTTAAATTTTTGGGTTTTTTTTCTTTATAATTCAGTCTTGAAAAAGAACTTAAAAAGGTATTTGTAATAATTACCTGCAGCAGGTTTAAAGGTCTCAAGCTGGAGGTATTTTTTAAACCAAAAGGAGAACCTGTTGAAGAAAAGCTTTTTTTTAGGGTTTAAAAATATTAAGTGTCTCATAAGGATGTACAGAGCTCTGTTAATTTGTAAGCTTTATTGTGTCATTAAACCACATACAACATGTTTTTATACCAATAGTTGTAATGTGATGCTAGCAAACAGACACACAAACTACACTTTCTGTACACCCTGCACCAGTTTTGACATTCATTGTATTTTGCAGTGTTAATTCTGCAAAACACTACAGGCAAACTATTTGTTAACAATGAATTAATTGCATAGTTCTCTAAGCTGCAGAGACATTTTGAGATAATTAACTTGATGGTCAAATGGTCCAAGTACAAGGTTTTCACAGTAATATTTTATTTTTTTAATATTGCAAATAAAAATGTTTTGGTGGATTTTTATATCACTATTACATAAGTGTAGTACTGTAAGCTTTCCATGGTATACATCAGTGGTTCCCAAACTTTCTCAGTTCGATGCACACTTAGGTTCTCCATATTTTTTTTCAAGGCACCCCTAAGACAAAAATACAATAGAATACAATAGGAAATAGAAATATTCCGACGTGCACACAGAATGTGATTTGTGTACGACGTGCACACAGAATGTGATTTGTGTACGACGTGCACACAGAATGTGATTTGTGTACGACGTGCACACAGAATGTGATTTGTGTACGACGTGCACACAGAATGTGATTTGTGTACGACGTGCACACAGAATGTGATTTGTGTACGACGTGCACACAGAATGTGATTTGTGTACGACGTGCACACAGAATGTGATTTGTGTACGACGTGCACACAGAATGTGATTTGTGTACGACGTGCACACAGAATGTGATTTGTGTACGACGTGCACACAGAATGTGATTTGTGTACGACGTGCACACAGAATGTGATTTGTGTACGACGTGCACACAGAATGTGATTTGTGTACGACGTGCACACAGAATGTGATTTGTGTACGACGTGCACACAGAATGTGATTTGTGTACGACGTGCACACAGAATGTGATTTGTGTACGACGTGCACACAGAATGTGATTTGTGTACGACGTGCACACAGAATGTGATTTGTGTACGACGTGCACACAGAATGTGATTTGTGTACGACGTGCACACAGAATGTGATTTGTGTACGACGTGCACACAGAATGTGATTTGTGTACGACGTGCACACAGAATGTGATTTGTGTACGACGTGCACACAGAATGTGATTTGTGTACGACGTGCACACAGAATGTGATTTGTGTACGACGTGCACACAGAATGTGATTTGTGTACGACGTGCACACAGAATGTGATTTGTGTACGACGTGCACACAGAATGTGATTTGTGTACGACGTGCACACAGAATGTGATTTGTGTACGACGTGCACACAGAATGTGATTTGTGTACGACGTGCACACAGAATGTGATTTGTGTACGACGTGCACACAGAATGTGATTTGTGTACGACGTGCACACAGAATGTGATTTGTGTACGACGTGCACACAGAATGTGATTTGTGTACGACGTGCACACAGAATGTGATTTGTGAATGAGGTGCACACAGAATGTGATTTGTATATGATGTGCTCATAGAATGTGATTTGTATATGAGGTGCACACAGAATGTGATTTGTGTATGACGTGCACACAGAATGTGATTTGTGTATGACGTGCACACAGAATGTGATTTGTGTATGATGTGCACACAGAATGTAATTTGTATATGACGTGCACACAGAATGTAATTTGTATATGACGTGCACATAGAATGTGATTTGTATATGACGTGCACATAGAATGTGATTTGAATATATTGTGCAGGGCACCTCCGGGACCAGGAATTTCCCGGGTCTACCTTGCACTGTGAAAGGCCCTGACCTGGGAATTTCCCGGGTCAGAGCTGGTCTTAAAACTGGTTGTATTTTTGTTTTTGCCCCGGCAATTAACAAGGCAATAAGGCTTATTGCCTTTGGTGATGTGAAAAGGGTATTAGTCTCTGCTATAAAGAAAATCTATGCCAATGTATGGAGAATTAATATTTTTACTTTTTATTGTAAGGACAATTATATCACCAAACCGCCACCAAAAGTAATACTAACCTGCCTGAGAGGCAGACTGCATGGCAGCCGGCAGTGTGCCCGGCATGGTACCTGGCACTAGTCCTCCTGATGGTAAAATGCCACTCAGATTTATCCCCGCAGGAGTAATGGCACCAGGACTACACCCCAACATGGTATTTGAGCCACTCATCAAGGCCTGAGGGCCGCTGTGGAACAGGAAAAGAAACACATTAATATTCTCACAGTTTCTCTATAACTAACATGATATATTCTTGCCCTCTACATGCACTTGTTTTTAAGAAAACCGTAAGTTGGGTTCACTTTGTTCCTCTAATTTTCATAGTAATTAAGCTTTACTTACAGAGAACAGATGACCAAAAGAGGTGGAAAACATAAAAGCAAACCAAAATAATTTACCACAGGAAAATGGTGACAAAATATGGATATAGAGGATTTATATGGATATATATCTCACTGCATCTGGTACTCGGCACTAGTAAGCCGCAGCAACATTTTCAATTACATGTCCTTTATTAAGCTTCCAACTTGATCTTCCCAGAGCTTGATAAAGGAGCTGTAGCTGGGACATGCAGCCTAATCTCACATGAATTGTGTGTATAGTTTTGGAATACTGTCATAAATAACTTTGTTCCTTAAAACTTTTCTTTTAACTGTTAACCACAGTACAAATCTTCACAATCTTTACATGACTGGACAAAGTAATGTCACGGGAAAGGTATAATTAATAAAAAAAAAAAAAAAAACACAAAGAAAAAACAAAACTATTTTCATGAAATTAAGTTTATATAAAGGCTTATATATTAGTGTCAATTACTAACAATTATTTGTATGTATTACAAACCACTGTACACAATCTAACTGAAAGTGCCATTAAGTGAATTCACATACAATATTTTCAAAATGAATTACATACAAAATGGTATTTAATTCCTTTTATTCTGAAAAATGCTTTTAAATAATTAAAATGATAAATTACTGAAAATCTGGATTGATCACTTCCCCCTAGGTATTGCTTAAATGAGTCCAAACTCCCCCTTGACTTTTAGGACTGTTATCAAGAGGGTTTAAATGATTTTGAAATGTAATCAATTTAAACCAGTCCCAGCTAGAAGACTATGTAATCAAGCCTCGGATAGATGGTGGCAAAATGTCATGCAGATTGCACATTAATTATACACCATCCTTCCATTAAGACTCTCAGAATGGTATTAATTATCTACAATGAAGACGCCCTGAATCTCTTCCGGTGATGTTATTTACTTGAAATCTTAACTCCCCTAGTTATGGAACACTATATAAAAACAGAAAATGTCATCTATATAGCACAACGTCCTACAGATCTATCTATTCCAATGCAGACTTCTGGCCATCCCCATCCCACCCTTTCTTCACCTTTAGCTCTTTATAGCAGTTGAAAAATTCAATAGTGGATCATTACAAACTATGACGCAACATAAATAACATCCAGACAGCTCATGATATAGGTTTTTTGTATCCTAAAGCTAGCCACACAACCAACCAATTTTCCTGTTAAATAAATAAAACAGCTTTTATTGCACCTATAACAAAAACAAAAAAAAACAAATAAAAACATGTTGTGTAAAATAAAGGGAACTTACCATCCAACAACATTAATGATATTAAGTCCAGCAGGATTTGTCATGACTTGGGTGGAAGCAGTTCCGGTAGTTATAGATGTTACCATTGTGGATAGGGGAATGGTCATTACAGGTAACCCCTGACTCAGAGACATTTGCTGCTGAGCAAACGGTGCTATCAAAGTAGCTTGTGAATTAAAGCTTGACTCTTGGGGTGTGGGGGTTACAGAAGGAGTGAGAGGAGCGGAGGTTGAAACATCGGGTGGGTGCGGTGTCGATGAAGGGGTGTTGGTTGGTGTAGGAGTAGATGGTTTGGGAGTTCCAGATCCTGCTCATTGAGAAAAATAAAAAAGCACTAGTACAAAACACAATTGTTTGAAAATGGAGAAAGAAAACTAAATAACAAAAACAAAACAGAAAAAACTGGCAACTGAACATGTAAAACAATAAAATGATATACATAGTAATAATAAAATAAATCCATCACAGCTTTTACTTTCCCATCCCCACAAAGGCAACATAACATGAACCAAAGAAGCACAAAGAAAACACCTCATTAAACAGGCTGCAGAGGCTTCAATCACATTTAATGGCAAAACAAACCAAAGAAATATAATGTTATGTAAGTGACAGGCCATAATATGCTGTAAGTTGAAGCACACGTACCTATTTCCCAAATAAAAAAATAAAAATCAACTGCATTGTTTTGGTTTTAATTTTTTTTTTTCTTTTTTTAAATGTGACATTTTTTCCAAAATCATTTTCACACAATGCATGCAACGTACACAATCCAGAGATACAGGCAATAATTCAGTTCACTTGTTTTAAAAGGCAGTTTTGCCTGCAACACACAGCATTACAAAAGCTCGGCTGACTTCAATGCAACCAAAGTATTTGGAAATAGAAACGGACATGGGTCTTGGTCATTCGGTACAAGTCCAGCAGCCTCCATTCATGCACTCCCCATCATAGAATACTTTCCAGGCAAGTCTTAAATTATATATTAAAAACATATACATACTAAGATAAAGTCATAATGATGCTGCACTGCATGAGTTGCTGTCGAGTAAAACATATAGAAAAAAGCTTTAACAGCCCGGATTAATATTTCTTTAAAATCAGCAGCGTCTAAAATTCTAATTCTTATCATACAAAAAGAGAAGAAACTCGCTGCACTTCCTTTTGTCACATGGCATACCTGGCTTGCATTGCAATTGTTTAAAGCATAAGAACACAAGTCATACTAGCATCATACCATTATAAATACGTACATACTAAGGATGCATACAAGAAAAGAAATAAAATGTATATATAAAACATAAGGACAAATTACATTAAACACAAAATACATACAGTTAACAGAAACACATTGCTGTAACTTCTAAAAGGCTTTGACAAGTGCACACAAGCATACACGATGATGCCACCAATCCATTAGAAAGAAGAGCTTAATCTTGATGACCTCTACAGCAAAGGCCTATGGAGATTTAATGGAGAATTTAGGGCGTGACTCACTTTGTGAAGAGCTTGCAGGGGACATTGCAGATGGGGAGAGCATGCTGACTTGGTTAAGGTCCACAGACTGTTTGCGAGAGATGCTTGGTGGTTTAGATGGTGGAGGGGTTGTAGATTTGAGGTGGCCACTTGGCTGTTGGGGACTAAAAATATTACCTGGAAAGAATTACACATTATGTAAGTGAACTGGAGACATACAGTAGTATATCTGCTTAATAACGTCCCCTTTTTTTTTACCATGCTATTTGGGTGTAGTATTATTGGCCCGGATTCATTTTGAAAATGAGAGGAAAGTTACACCTGGGCAAAACCACGTTGATTTCAGGTGCAGTCAAATTAATTTTATTCTATGCATACACGGAAAATACTTTGCTATTGCTTACTGCACACAGTTACTGATCAGCTTCACTCTTACACTGTTATTTAGACTTGGGCTGAGAAACATCATCTTTAACTATAATACTGTTCTGCAACAGACTCCCTTAAAATCAACATGGTTTAGCCCAGGTGTAACTTTCCTCTCTTATTTTCAATCTCTGTATAAGGTCCATTGTTATTATTATTATTACTATTATTATTGTTATGCAATACCCTCACATTTAAACAAGTCACACCTCTCAATAGTCCTGATTCTGGAACAGTGCTGGCCTGATTTTTCTGCCCCTAAAAATGTGCACACTACGGTTTGGAGGACTGCAAAAGCCCAAGTGATGTTTATTAGATAGGGGTTCCTACCTCAGGTTTTTTAATTATGTCTTAGAATCAGATCTGTATGCTACTTTTTTTTATTTTTTTTTTAACACATATATAGATTCCAGAAAACAATTATAAACGATACATGTAATTCTATAAAACAAACACAAACAACAGTTAAAGCATTTCAGCAAGTTTCGTACCTCTCAAACAACGATATACAAAACAGTTTAAAAACAGAAACCTCCCATGAGGCAGGCAAATCATTAAATATATCTACACCGCAATCTTATTCTTTTGTAAACAATTATATTCTTTAGTAAAAGTGTGGTAAATGATAAATTATGTATACACATCACTATTGGAATAACTACTAAGATGTGGAAAGAAACAGTTTTTGAATATAAAGCTATTAAAATAACTTTACCTGTTGAATTATTCCCAGAATTTAAAGGAAGTTTGATTGGAGGTGGTCTATGCTTCACACCTTTCCCGAGCATAGAGGACTGGATAGAGGCTGCAATGCCGTCTGACTAAACATTTAAAATGAGAAATACAAAGATTCTTGTTTGTTTATTATAGAATGTATTCAAGTGCTATTAATTAGTCAGAAAGGGAAGGCATATCATGTACCTCAATTTCCTTGCCTGGAGAAAAGGGGTTTTGGTTCGCCGATCCGCCCACGTTGTAAGTCATTTTCACAAATCCTTTGGACTCAATTTTGAATAACTCGTGGTACTGACTGACAACTCTGTTTGGACAAAATAAGCAAATTGCTTGGTACTTGTAAACACTTGTGTTAATGGCTATTAATATGAAGTTTTTAAAACTTATTAAATCTTTGTATAAAAGCAATTATTTTATGCATTATTATTATTATCATTGCTTATTGATATAGTGTCACAAATTGTCCGCAGAACTTTACAGAGAACATTTAGACATTTACATCAGTCCCTGCCCCTATAGGAGCTGCATACTAAGGTCCCTAACACTCACACACAATGAAGCTACCAGCATGTTTTTGGGGTTTGGGAGGAAACTGGAGCACCTGGAGGAAACCCACACAGACACAGGGAGAACATACAAACTCCATACAGATAGTGCGGGAATCAAACTCATGACCTCAGCGCCGTGAAGCACTATGTGATCACTTCCTTTATTCATAAAGTCCTCTCTCATAAGATTATTATGGCATCAAAGTACGTTACTAAACATTTAGGGCATATTCACAGATCTGTTTTCACGTGAAGCTGTGTGCGTATCTTTCAGTACGTTTTAACTGCACATGCGTAGTAACTTTATTTACGCAAGTTACGTAGAATATACGCACGTATAAATGCATTAGGCACGGACATGTGAATCGCACTTGGGGACATATGTATGGAGGGGCAGGGTTGAAATACATACCTGAAAAGTTACGTGAAATGCGTGAAAAGTTAGGTGAGATGGTGTGGGGGGGGGGCATGTAAATGAGTCTTTGAGGGGACGGTTACATAGAATCGCACATACAGCATACACATACGCACGTAAGCACACACGTAAAGTTAGAGGTGGTCTATGGAGGTGTAAGTGTACGATTGCACGGCAGTGAGGGGGAGTGTCATGGATGTTGGTGGGTGTTGGCTTGATGCGTGTGTATAATTGCAGACTTTGGAAAAGACGCATCTCTGAATACGGCCCTTAATGTCTGGTTAATATGTACCCACTATACATTACTAGTATTGATGAACTAGGGAATGACTCATGACTTACTCATTGGATAGTGTAAAGCTGGACAGTCAGCCCTATGACTTGCATGAGGAGTTGATGTTTTGTAAGGAAATTGGGACAGGACAATGAAAACGTGCTGCACCCCCCTCTATCTATCTCCATATACACTGCGTGAAGCCCTTACAACCTGCACATATCCTGCAGTATCATCTCCCCCTCTCCTCCCTCTACCAGGAAAATCACACTAGAGATACACACAATAAAGATAATGGGCTGGATTCAGAGGCACAAAGCTGCTTGTGGAAGTCGGGTGACTGGGCGCTCCACGTGTTGTGACACAGATCTCCCAGCGCACAGAACTTCGGTTCCATACGCCTGGAGATCCGTCTGGCATGATGGCCCATCCCCTCCACAGACCTAAAGGTGGGTGGAAGAGACCATATAAGATTTAGAGTAGGGGCTGGGTGTAAGTGTTCCGTGCAGATTAGCAGTGGTACGAGCTGCACAGGACGCTTAAGGTAGGTCTATGGCAGCCCTACACCAGGAAACTATAGGAACTCTATTTTAGAACTGTGCGCCATATGATATTTTTGCCTTCTGCCTAGGACAGTGTAACTGCACGAGAGAAGGAAGTGACGTGGGAGCTTACGCCCATCTTCCATGCAGACTGGCGCACCTCCACCTATACGGGAAGTGCACACAGGTCAGAATCTGGCCCAATGGTGGACAAAGAAGCTGATTTTCAATATTTTACCACAAGAACATTATAGGACTGTTGTAGCACTAATGCCAGGAATAAAATTAGTTGTTCTACAAAGATAAAGGAACATTATCAATAGTGGTCATTGTAAATTATATTAAACAAAAATAAATGGTTCACTCACCTATCAATATCAATTTTAGATCCAATAAGAAATCTGAAAGAGAAAGAATAACCATTACATTTATTATTCAGTAACATCAATATTTGTGCACACCACTGACACTCTGGTCATATTCCCTAAATTTTTTCTTTTTCTTTTTCCCTTTAAAGAAATAAAACATCTACAAAAGTGAGGACTAGAGAGTTTTTAATGCTCTGTTTATTGCACCATGTCTGCTTTACCTCATACATATTCTTGTGCATGTGGGGCTTTCAACCATCCAAAATTCCCTTTAACAGGAAATTAGTAGAAGGCTTACGTCCCACTGTGTCTTTTTATGTGTGGCATAGAATTCTGTAGTATCGGTACCCCGTTTCACCCCATGTATGCAGTCATTGTGCTACATATCAGCTCTATGTAGTTTGTTTATATTTTCTCTAAGACACTGTTCCTTGGACTTAAAGAAGGGAAATACTAATTTATCACTGACACTCAGAGCAGTGGTAGGAAGGGAGGAATTGTAGTATGACTTGGATATGGATCTAGGGATTAGGTTAAATTTACATAGTTATGGCTTCCCGTGAAAAGTTCCCCATCAGCCATAGTTCTCGCAAATTTTACCCTAGACTAAACCATAGACACATAAAGCAAAATGTGCAGCAATAACCATATGAACAACATCATATTTACTAAGCTGCGAGATTGGAAAAAAGAGATGTTACCCATGGCAACCAATCAGATTCTAGATTTCATTTAAAATGTCAGCTAAAATCTGAATGGTTGCTATGGGCAACATCTTTACTTTTCCAATCCCGCATTTTAGTAAATCTGGCCCCTAATCAGATGATGCCAACAAGGAAGAGAGTCTGATTAACTCACTGGGAGTGAGGGCTGTAGAAGTTATCCTCTTCATCGGCTTTCGCTGTCTGCATCTTACCAAAGAACAGGGGGTTGCCTACATTCTGGAATATGGTCAATTTTGCCTTTTGGAAAGGAGAACCATTTTCACATTCAAAGAGATAATCCTCTTTTGTCTCCTGTTATGAAGAAAAATAAAGAGATCAACCAAATTATTCACACTGATTTGTATATAAGAGTTATAAGTTTGACATGCTCTAGAAGCCCCGCAGTACCAATCATCACTTGCATAACACGATTAAATCCCAGAGAGCGTTCCTGATTTGTTAGTAATGGTTGAAGCAATGTTATGTCATTTTGTTATAATCTACTCCACAGATTGTCTACCTGCATTTATACTGTTGTGCACTGTTTTGCTATAAATAAAAAATGCTTAAATAAAGAATTTAGAAAAAAATAAATAAAAAATTATTAACACTGTTTAATCTGTTTTGTTGTCTGAATTTTGCCAAGCTGTAGGTAAAACGGAAATAAATGTGGATCATTTGCAATTCTTTAGAAATGATGTCAAAGTAGACATTTTAAAGAGCAGTTCTAAAAGTTTAACTGAATAGCAGACAATGGTATTCACAGTTAAACTCCTTTTCTATTATAAATATCATGGTGCTAACTTTGTATAGGCCACTGCAATTGAGGTAGAACTTGGTGGGTATGAAGGACATTAGTAGTCTTCCCTCCTTCACATATCCCTTCTACCCCTACTATCTCCATTACTATGGGCGACTCCACCATCTCCTCCTCCACCCAAGCCTACTGCCTGGGTGTCATCATGGACTACTCTCTCTCTCCTTCAGTCCCACATTCTCGCCCTCTCAGTGTCCTGCCGCTTTCATCCACGCAACATTGCTCGCATCAGATTCTTCTTAAATGCAGATGCCACTAAAACGCTCATTCACTCTGTCATTATCTCCCGTCTGGTCTACTGCAAGTCTCCTCTTTGGCCTCCCTCTGGTCCGTCTCATGGCCCTACAATCCATACTAAACGGAGCCAGACTCTTTCTCTCCAAACGCACTGCCTCCACCTCCCCTTTCTGTCAGTCTCTACACGGGCTTCCAGTCCATTTAAGAATTCTCTTCAAGCTCCTCACCACAACGTACAAGACTCTCTCCTCCTCCACCTCTCCTCCCTTATCTCCATACACACTCCCTCCCGTCCCCTCCACTATGCTGGTGACCCCCGCCTCAACTCCAGCCTGATAAGACTTGTACCAGACCGCCCCTCTGCATTGAAACAACCTACCACAACCTATTGTGCAATCCAACACCCTCCAATCCTTCAAACGTTCCCGCAAAACCCACTTCTTCAGGCTAGCCTACTCTTCCTCCACCTAAGCTTACCTGCCCTCCCCATCTTAATCCCTGTATCTCCTATTTGTTCACCCTCTCTCACCTAGCATGTTAGCTCTTATGAGCAGGGTCCTCCTTCCTCCGGTTATCCTCCCTATACTTTGTCCTCGTTAATTCCCACTTTCTCTCTACTGTTTAGTTGCTTATAAAGGGCAATCTCCCATTAGAGCCACAAGGGAAAGCATATCAATTGAAGGATTAACGTGCCTATATTTAGTAAAATAACATATTTTGTTTTAGTGGCTCCATCCAAAAGAAAGCCGAAGCTTGACCGGTGTTATTCTGTGGTCATACAGACCCGCTGGAGCAAATATTGTGTGACATATGACACGTGGGGAAGAACATAATACTATAGAATATCTGATCACTGTCCTCACTGAGTTCTGCATTCATAGCACATTTGTATCACTCGGCTTAACAGGTTCAGTCACAGTTCTGCCAAAGTTGTCAGGCTTACAAAGCAGCTTCAATCAGCCAGAAACATAAGTCATATAAAAGAAACGATGAGTGACGCAACTGGAGGAAAATGTGGCTTTTATAATGTTCTACTAGAAGGGCTGCTTTCAAACTGGACTCACACTACACATATGCACTGCATTACAACACAAATAATAAAATAAATATTGGCCAGAAAAAAAGGATTTCATTACTCACATCTGCTGGCCAGACAGTAGGTTGCGAGTCATCAATTTTGATAGATTTTTCCACTTTTGCATATTTTTCAACCTAAGAAATGGAGACAAGAACTTATTACAGCGCTAACATGAACAACAGTCACAGCAAAACAACATTTAAACCAATTAGAAGCAGCCATGTCCTCCTGCTCACCTATACCCTCCATAATGTCCCACTGTCTGCCTGAGACAAAGACCCTGGACCCCTAGGCTGCTAGTAAGGGAGGGAGCATTTAGCAGTAGGTGGATATTCAGCTTTAGCAATCAATACAACAAAATGACATACAAAGGTACACAACAACTGACTAGGATAAGTCATCATATGTGGCAAATTCAAAACATGAGCTGTGAAAACTTCATGCAGGTGTGGGAAACAAATTTGCTACTCATTTGGCTGTATTTACACTTAAGCTTTGGCTTCTTAGGTGCGTAAATTTCCGAAATGATCTACTATGCATGTGTAGGAGGTCATTTATGTAATCTACGTACCAGTTAGGTACGTAGATTGCCTCCGTGCGGTCTTTAAAGCCCACATGGAGTAGTTAGAAAGACGGAAACTACGCACGGCTAGATAAGGTAGCCCTATGGCACTCTTACCTGCCATAAGGTACATAAAAACAAGGGGGCAGGTTAGGGGCTGCACCAGTGAGTTAGTTGCAGTTCCGTCCACACCTACCTCACTCTTAGGTGTGAATATGGCCCGTTGTTACTACATACAAATACATTAAGGGTCAATACAGAGAACATTTATGGGAACTTTTTACCCCAAAGACTGTACACAAGACACACAGATACCCACTAAGGTTAAAGGAGAGGAAGTGTAACAACCAGCAAAGGAAAGGGTACTTTACAGTGAGGGCATTTAAGATATGGAATTCGCTGCCATTGTGATGGCAGATTCAATTCATGTTTAAGAAAGCGTTACACAATTTTGTTTTGTGGAAAAGGGTGTCCAGGTTTAAAATAAAGGATAGTAATGGCTCCAGGGAGTATGAGGCCTGACATCTCGGGTCAGGAGGGATTGAATCTGGGTCAATTTCAATTATAAGATCGTGATCAAGGGAGATCCTTTATAGGTTGAACTTGATGGAATGGTTTTTTTTTTATTCTTTATTTTATGCAATTTCAGGTACATAGGCACATTTTCACACAACATAAGTACAAAAAGTTTTTGATGATGAACTCTCAGCACAGACAATTTCTTATGCTAATAAACAGGCTCAACACAAAAGAGTTATCCTAATGAAGTTTCTGTGTTTGTCTGGTCATTTCAGAAGTGTCATTGCTGGCAACTTAAAGATGTCGTGTTGGCCATATGTAGAAGCAATTGGATGCATATAGAAATGAAAAACGCAGTGTATGAAATAGAAAAAGGGGGTGGGGGGGGTATAGGGTTTTTCAGTCACTTTGTTTAATTTCCATGACAGAGAGAATCATATCCGGAAACGCTCAGATCTCCAGGTATAGAGGATAATTTGTCCCTTATACACGAAGAGTACGATACTCTGGAGACTCCTTAAACACAAACCACTCATACCATATCGTGGTATAACGGGTAAAGGAGTCATGGGCAGAGTAGGAATGGTGTTTTTTTTAACCCCATCAGCTATTTTAATGCTGATGCAAGCAATTTTAAGTTATCCATTTTCTGGGGCGGGAAAAAACCCTTCCTTTACTTAGGGACAATTTTCAATAAAGCTTGAAATAGCAAGCACAATGATGTTTAACAAGATATCGTGTGAATACTGATCAATTAAGCACATGCTAGAATAAAATATTTACGTCTCTCAAGCTGCAGAATTAATATAAACAATATAAAGTTTGTCTGAATATTAAAACAATATTTACTGAACAATGCCAAGTAATGGCTTTTTACATATCTGAGGTATACACAATAAAACGGTAAGTAACCAGACGCAACACTAAATGGCCTTCTACCTAGATGATTATTCAAAAGTGATTTAGGAATAATTACAATGATGTCAATGTGCAACAATACTTCAGTAAAAAACATTTTAAGTAAACTTACATCCACTTCAGAGGGTACAGCTAGTGAACATGGGTTTTGTTTCCATATGTCGACACACTAAAATATAACAAGTTCATAATGAGTTAGACTATTGTATTAAATGGTATATAAACAAAAGCAAACAATTTCAGATGGCAAACCTACATTTCCTGTTTTGGATATTTTAAGGTCAAAGTGAGGTTGGTTGTATTTCCTTTCCTTTCGTTTATGCAGATAGTCCAGAAGTTTGAGCTGTGGAGGGATTGGACAATTCGATAATTCCTGTTGCCTGTTCAGGGCTGGTCTGGAGTACCTCTTCAAGCACCTAATAACAAACAAAGAGGAAATAGTACATGAACAAAAGAAAGGCAAAAAAACAACAACAGATAAATGCAACACTCCCATGCATGACAATATTTATATGACCTCCCCACATGGGGCTTGCTTGGTAGTTTAGACATGACAAATGCTGACTGCACGTACCAAATATAAACGGTGTGTGTAATTATTATTGGCTTATGATGTGTAAGAATAGACATAATTTAACAAGATGCTAAACACTGAGTAAGCTGTTCATACACAGAAAGACCAGGTTAAAATGAAATGATTCAGCTATGGTCTTTGAGGGACTGCTTGAATGATCCAATGGCATATACTGCTTTTACCAATATGTGCAATAAAGATTTGATCTGCTACAGTCTGAGATAATAATGATGAAGGCTGTGTTTGTACCAGACAAATTTAACAACATTATATACATTACTTTGTGTGGTCTACCACTATGATCATGAGATGGATATTTGTAAAGCAATAATTACATTGTTACATGACAATAATTAATGTTCTTACTTAACAAAAAAAATTACCACTCCCTCAAAAAAAAAAAAATATATGGTGTAATATTAAAGGGCTCTATAGTATGCAGGTCAGACATGTCAAATTTGTGTCCCAAAAGCTTTTATTTTGCGGCCCTATCTAACAAAGTGAAACAAGTACATGGATAGTTGCTGAAAAGTTCCTGCTAAGAGCTACCACAGCAGTTACACAGGACAGCTGATAGCAAAGCTCTTTTCTGCTGTCCTGTATAACGGTGGCATCGGCCAATAGCAGGAATAAGAATGCTTTATGGCTATGCAAATGACGCTGACATACCAGAGAAGACACAGACTGAGACTTTATTTTTCTTGCGGCCCACACAAACTTAGGGCCAGATTTACTAAACTGTGGAAAAGGAAAAGTGGAGATGTTGCCCATAGCAACCAATCAGGTTCTAGCTCTCTTTTCTATTACATACTAGAAAATGTCAGCTAGCATCTGACTGGTTGCTATAGGTAACACCTCCACTTTTCCTTTCCCACAGCTTAGTAAATTTGGGCCTTAGACTTTTAGTGTTTGGCCCAATTGGGGTTTTGAGTTTGACATGTCTGGTGTAGCTGAATTGATTATATTATTTTCAATGCAAACTACTTTATTACCTCATTATGGTAAGTCAATTAAAAATATACTTATTTTTATATAGGTTTAAATATGAGAGACAAATACTGCCTAAGACTCACTTCTATGTATTAAACATTTTCATACAGGACAATATTTACTTTTCTAATTATTTGGTTATTTTGAAGGCTGTACAAACACATATTTAGCCAATCAAATTACAGTTGTTAGAACCCCAAAATGGCTGCCTAGTACGAAGGCAACACATGACGATGCGTGATCTAACTAGTCAATGGAAATTTAGACAATTACTTAATGATATTTGCCCAGATCCAGAACAACGCTTGTGAGTGAATTTACGCGTGGCGGAGACATAAAATTCTATGCGCACCATAGAAAATACGCTCAGTAACATAGCGTAATTGTGAATGTATGGGACATTCACGTATTTGTCACGTAAATACTTACGTGTGGGCATGCCAATTTTACGTGAGTCCAATATACATCTGAAACACGT
Organism: Limnodynastes dumerilii; assembly: GCA_011038615.1. NCBI lineage: Eukaryota > Metazoa > Chordata > Amphibia > Anura > Limnodynastidae > Limnodynastes > Limnodynastes dumerilii. Next base: position 147,502 of record WWET01000200.1, on the reverse strand, counting down.
TAAGTAGGCGGGGGCGTACAGTATGGACGTGCTTAGCTGCGTAAATATGTGTTGCCCATACGTACGTGTGCGGATCACTGCGGTTACGTTGGCAAAAGTTAAGGTAGGGTTTGAAAAGCGTATCTTGACAAAAAACGTACATTTAAGGGGTGTGTTTAGGGGAGTGTATAGAAGGTACGCACACAAAAATACGCTACGCGAATAAACGTACAGCAAACGTAGTTCTGGATCTACCCCATTGTTAATAAAAAAATACATTTTACACTGGTCACTAACCCATCGCAGAAAAAATATGTTCAGAAAACTTAGATTACAAAAACAGGAAAGCAAACAATGGAAGATTGGAAAACAACCTCTTAGGGGAACTTTTTTTTATCTTGCCAGGAGCACAAGAATAAGGAGATTCCTCTTGGCGCTGGAAGAGCCACTAATAGGCCAAATATAGGGCTATGACAGCATATCTTTAAACAATTATGCAACATGCTTTAAATTGAATAATTGCTACTGATGATTTATTGTCAGTAGATCATAATGTCCATAATGTCTGTTTTCCTTTAACTGATGTGAACGAAGTTCCAATTGCTCTAAATTGATCTTTCTTCCAGATTGTCACATAAATCTCATGTCCTTAAGATTACATATGGCAACAGTAAAGAGGGGAAAAACAAAACAAAGCAGCATAGTCACCGTTTCATGGGGCACGTGTTCATCTTCTGCTTGTTGAATAATAAGCGGTTTGTAGTGCAGGCCACAGAGATTGAAGGATCGAGGCATAATGGCTCCGCAGTTGCTAGAATAAGTTGACTCTCCAAGAGCAATTTGTCTTCCTAAATACAGACAAGAGCAATAGGAAAGAGAGGTTGCAGAACAATTCAAGATCACTGGGTCAGAACAATTCAAGATCATTGGGTTTAATCTTTTCTGAAGCTAGAAACCCAAACATCCAGTTTCTGCGACAAATATGTTTTTAAAGAAGTAAAATATAATTACTTACAAACGGATTTTATTGTAATTTTTCTTGCGTTTATTTTAATACATTTTGGAGACTTTAAGGGGTGTCTCCTGCGGTAAGTTAGCTCTCAACTTAAAAACACACACACACACATATATATTTAACCCAAAATTGGGACTCTCTGTTACTGGTAATGGCAGTGTTACTGGACATTCTCTATCCTGTGTGTATGTTACAGATAGAATGGTATAGTGTGTTACTGGTAATGGCAGTGTTGCTGGACATTCTCTATCCTGTGTGTATGTTACATATAGAATGGTATAGTGTGTTACTGGGTAATGGCAGTGTTGCTGGGGCATTATCTTTCCTGTGTTTATGTTGCTAGCAGATTACCCCCGGCCTTTCATGCACCTGTTTGCATTTACCTATAAATTGATCTGAGCAACTTCCATTTTAACAAACCCCAGACTTATGGTATTGTTATTTATTTGAATCTAGGCATTTTTTTCTAACAAGTATCCCTTTAATGTTTTTATATTTGAGAAGAACAGACAAATTAAACTTCAATTTGTTGTTTAATAATTGATATAGGAGTTTCTGATACGTATCTAACCTTTAAGAGGAAAACAAAGGAAGATTTTGATGAACCGTGAGATATAGACCTAAAGATTATATGGCAGTGCAGAAAAGCATATCAAAAAAATCGGTCCAAACAAAAGGAAAAAGAATGTCTCACACTAAATCATAGCTGTATGCTAGAGGTACAAAATGGAGTGTTCACAAAATATCTCCCTCCAATTGGTGAAATAAAAAAATACACATAAGGAACTAGTAACTCACAGACGTAAATTCATTCCAGAGAAAACAGTTCAAATCCCAATATAACTACAATTAAGGAATATGCCTAAAGTATAAATAAAGGCTTGCCCACAGAGGAAGCCTTTCCCTGTGTGCACATTGGAACACCGTTACCAATACTGGCTACATAACTTCCTGTGTTGGCCCAATTAACAGGACAGCAGAAAATGATCAAATCAAAATGAGGACACAATCAATACAATTTACTGGAAATAACACATTAATATGCTTTCTTGATAATAAGCCTACATATTGTGATCTAAAAACTGTTCAGCATGGTACAGTCTTCCTAATCCCCTCCCCACATAGTTTACCACACAATAAAAGCTAAGTGTTTGAAGAAACAGACTGGTATATTTATCTACAAAGCTCTCATTTTCTAACATGCTTTAAACAGTCTTTTGTTCATGGAGATCTGGCCTACATCTCCTCTCAGTGGTATGACATTAACTGTATTTGACTCATGTTTCATGTATGTTTGAGTAACGTGATGCACATGGTGATTGCTCTCAGAGTTTGTAGCTAATTGGAAATTGAGGTCACCATAATGTGACATGGTTGATGTACACAAAACCCATTTGATACCAACCAGGTGCACACTGATCATTAATATCCTCCCACCCCAAAAACAATTCAACATTGCAATGGATTCTGAGCCAAATTCCCCAAAAACTGCAGTGATATATATATTGTAAAAATAAAGTAGTTACTGTAGGAGGGGGTGGGGAGGGGGGGGGTCATGTTGCATTTTCACTACATTTCAGTAAATATCTGGTCTGGTTTTGCTGTTATTCTTTTGTTAATTTAACACAAAAAGACACTTCTATGACTAGACATTAAATATTACCTGCGTCCATTTGTGATTGTCACTGGTGATGGCATGGATGTCAGACACCAGTGTCTGGGTAGGAGAGAAAAGACATGTTGGAGAGGAGTGACACCTTCTATGTACTGTGACATTACAAATTCCCAATAGCATATACTAGTGTTGGCTAACCTGTGGCACTCCAGGTGTTGTGAAACTACAATTCCCAGCATACTTTGTCAGGAATCTGGTAAGCTTTTGCAGTTAAGGCAAGCTGGGACTCGTAGTTTCTCAACACCTGGAGTGCCACAGGTTAGCCAACAATAGCCTATACAATCTAAAAGCTCTTAGTGTATTAACATGGGGCCAGATCCCGAGCTACATATACTAGCGTTTTTACGCTAGCCAATTTGTATGTACTGCGCATGCACACGGCAGATTTTACGCAACATAACTCTGATCGTTCGTAACTTCAGCGTAAATACGAATGGAAGGGCGTGTCTTCCATACAAAGCTTAGAATTATGGCGGAGGGAGGTATTTAAATTGTACAGGATGGGCCGGGTTAGGCCGCTACCTACGTCAATGCGTTACGTACGCCAGTAGTTACACTTGTAAAAGTTAAGGTAGGGTTTGGGAAACGTAAATCGAGTAAAGTACGCACAAGCGAGGGGAGTGCATAGTACTTACGATAGCGTAAACACGCTACGCCAACGAACGTAAAAACAACTAAGGCCTGGATCTACCCCATGGACTGTAAAAATATGTACAATGCCAGCACTTTGCCAATATACTCCTGTAATGTTGAAATACATTCATCCATAGTAAAATATCTATGGTTTCATGTAGACATTGTTTGAAATTTTGTTTTGTATGCATAATGACAAGGCCAAAATTGTGACCTAAAATAATACCTAAACAGCTCAAATAGTACCACCACTGATAACAAACTGAGATTTGCCAAATGAGTGTTACACATTTCATTCATTTCTCTTCAATGTAACTACTGAGCAGCCCATCTTTCCAATCTGCCTGACCCATTACAAAGTTATTCTGTAACAAAACCTAGACCCCAGCTTAGTTACTCAGTAATTAGTAGATTAGCCATGTTATCGTAACCTTAGATTTAAGCAAAATAACTAAAAATTTTCTCAATCAATTAAGTGGAAAGAACACTCCAAACATAATAAAAAAACACATTCCAAATACTTCTATTACTCACATATATACATATATAAAAGCCTTGTAAGTGGCGGGTGGCTTAACACGTCTGCAGATATCTGTAACTAATTCTCTGACTTTTATTTCAAAAGTAGAAAATGATGGTTAGTCGCTGGGTAGTGGCTGAGTGCCAGGCCGTGTTTTGTTTTTGTGCAAACTCCCCTTTCTTTAAGCACCTGCTGTATAATTACCTTATAGATCAGTGATGGCTAACCTGTGACACTCCAGGTGTTGGGAAACTACACTTCCCATCATGCTTTGTCAGGTATCCGCTATGCTTTTGCAGTTGGGACACGTAGTTTCACAACACCTGGAGTGTCACAGGTTAGCCATCACTGTTATAGATTGATCTGAGCAATCTCTATTTTGGAAGTGTATATATGTGTATGTATATATGTGTATATATATATATATATATATATATATATATATATATATACACATATATATATACACACACACACACACATATATTACCTTTGTAATCTGTGTGGGACTTACATCCCTGCTACTTTTACCAGGTCTGACTTTGGTCTATTATTAGCTCCTGAATGAAACCTGCTAAATGTTATTTTAATAGTGCCACACATATAAAACGGGTGTTTTTATGACACAGGCTTATGTGACACAGGACAATATGTGTAATCAATATTATACAAATTAAAATGTCATAGATTACCACTTTCATTTCATATGGAATAAACAGGCAATTCATGAAATGAAAATCAGCTGCAGTGTAACATATATTGTGAAACTTACCTGCATTGTTGGACGCAGAAGAACATGCCGGGTTTGATATGTCGGGGACTTCAGATTGCCAGACTGCCTGTAGTCACGTATCTCGGTTATAACACAACCACAATGGAAAATATTTACCTGCATATTAAAAAGATGTAGTTAACATATGGCTGAATATTACATTTATAATGGTAGATATTTAATCAATGTCCTAGTGCTGAGATAGAAGTTACAAACACAATCGGTATTTCTAGGTAAGTCTAATTTTCCTCATGTATGTAAAAAATAAGAAGTGTGATAAAAAATAAAAAAGCGATCACATTTTTTTTTCAAAGGCAAATAAATTCTGTAACCAAATAAAACACTTAAACAAATGTTTATTCCAACCTGTGATTTTTCCAGAAGATCTACTAAAATTGGTGGCAGTTCCTCGGAATCTATATATTCCAACAGCTCTCCTTCATCATAAGGTAGCCGGATGGTTTCAGAATCTGCATAAAATCAAGTATTAAGCATACAGTCCAAAGATGTGCCCCGCATTTCATGTGTCACATCCCCCCCTGAATAGTTTCCATCTACAGACTTATACATCAAGCTGCTTTCTATACTTTATTTTTCTCCATAATAAAAATACATTTGACTTTTAAACAGGGATAAGGCATGAAATAGCTGATCTAAAACTGAAGGCTTCGGTTTGCTTTTTAATAGATTGGGAATGTTTCCCATACTATGCCCTTCTTCTGTAGCCAAATCAAGCCACAATGCTGTTTTTAGACAAGGCGTCCGGATTGTACCAGTACCGAACATGGCAGTACATGGTGTGCATACAAACTGGTTATTTCCCAAACATGATATCATAATGTTCTTTTCCAGTGTATGTGAGGGGGTTAGAGAACAAAGCTGCATAAGTAAACTTTAATATAGATATTTGTGTACATACTAAGGGCCAGATTTACTAAGCTGCGGGTTTTGAAAAGTGGAGATTTTTCCTGACATTCTCTAATATGTAATAGGAAAGTGAGATCTAGAATTTGATTGGTTGCTATAGGCAACATCTCCACTTTTCCAAACTCACAGCTTAGTAAATATGGGCCTATATGTGCGATAAGGGCCGATGTAATGGCTTCAGCATTCAAAATAACAAATATTTAACAGAACAACGCTTTCAAGTTACGGGTATTAGAGGTCATTTTGGACTTCTTCCTTACAGCTTTATGGTTTTACATGGTGACTTCTAATATCCATTTACAATTACGGTAGGGAGTTCATTATTCAATCTGTGTAGCCTTCCCCCTGTAGAACTTTATTTAATACTGCTACCTGATCCATTCTTGCCCCGAAGCATCAGTGAGTAGCCTTCATTTCCAGGATACAGGTTGACCACTAAGCACGAGATAGACTCCTGCATTACCAGCTTCTCCAGAAGGTTCACATTTCGTCTTAGTTTCTGTTATAGAAGAACAAAGCAAGATAATAAGGAACCCGGCACGCAAGGCCTGCAAACCAAACAACTGTGCATCATACATTTATACTTTATAACTACAATGGCCCAGATCCTGGGCTACGGCCAACAGGGGAATAATGTACCCGAAAGGGGAAAACGAAAAGGCCCCCCCCCCCCCGATAACGCATGACTTATCTCCGCCGTGAAGACATGCTAATATAGACATGCTAATGATGGGACGGGGTAATGGCCCCGTTACAATCAGGTATGTGGACGTAAGGCCACATACGCGATTGTAAAAATTAGGTTAGAAATCTGGACACGGTAAGTGTCCAGATTTCCTACCGACAGCGGGGAGTGCACAGGGCGTACACTCCCCGCTACGATGCCGGCCGTACTCATCTCCGGTGGCCGTAAGGCGCCCGTAGGTCAGGATCCGGCCCAATGTTCATATGTTGTCTTGAAGTCAATTTCAATTCAGCAAGCAAAACGGCAATAAGTCCACAACAAAACAACTCTATAATGCAATCTTATTCAATATAAAATGCCCAGAGGAATTCAGATATAACCAGCTATTGTATAACACAGGTAGTGTGGACAGAACACAACACTGCTGCCTGCCTGCACCTATCCTTAAGCCAGATGTTGACAAGAGACAGAAGCCGTTACAGTGCAAGGGGTCCCTGACGTAAGACTGCTGCAGGTCCTCTAATTCCACAGAAAGCTAATTAACCTGGAAAGCCCAAAATGATATGTGGAGTCGTCAAACTCTTAAAATTCTTATAATATCTAATGCAACAAAACAAACTTCTTTTCACTGCCAGCTATGTCTATCACAAAGAGGGTAAATGAAACCATCCCATACAGGAATGTCCAAAACGGGGTATTAGAGGCAGAAACGCACTGCATGAATGTCGAGGTGTAAAAGTCCAGCTTTATCTTAATAAATATATATAATGCATTTTAGTAGGAGGAACTGATGCATATTACAGCAAAGCCTTCAGCATCTAATGCCCTGATCCAGAACTACGCCTGCAGGCGTATTTACTACTTTCTGTGCGTGTGCTTAGCAGATGTTTCCTGTCGTAACACATGGCGTCCGTGAATGGGCGTGTCTATATTACGGTAGCCATAAATACGCACCAGTTACGGAACGTAGGCGGAGGAGGTATTGAAATCATACAGTATGGGCTGGGTTACGGAGTTATGACCATAGCGTAGATACGGCCTGTCGTAGTTACGGGTGCAAACGTTAGGGTAGGATTCAGCAGGCGTAAGGCACTGGAATTACGGACGTCCGGGAGAGTGCATAGTATTTAAGCAAAGCGTTCGTTCGTAGGTCTGGATCAGGCCCTAAGAGTGTGTTCCCCACAGCAGCAATTACTTCCAGTGTAATTGCTCTTTACCTCATCATGGAAAGAGAATGTAAAACCTGCACAGTTCTAGATGCTTTTTCTTTACATGCTACAGTGTGACACAAAAAAGGTGAGCTCATTCATCTAAGACCACCCGTGGCTGACTGGAGCCATGAAGTCACTCTATGTCTAAAAGGACCAACTAATCTGTTCCACATGTGTATCACGACACAGCAGAAATATCTGAGAGAAAAAGGACATGCTTAAAATATTTAATGAAATAAATACTGGGAAGCAGCAGGGGTAACGTTTTCCAGCCAAAAACCAACATACAAGCACTATGTGGAGGTTAACTTGACATTGAGAAAAGATGAAATCATATTTAATGGCAGAGAGTGAGAGCTAAGAAAATTCATGACACCAACGTTTCCATTTTAATGCACAGGAGAATTATTATAAATAAAAGATATGGTTATTCACTAAAATACTTACACTATACACATTGTAGGTTATCAAAATATTATGTTTTACTTCTTAGTTGTTTCATAATTTATAAACATTTTCATTGGTCGGAACTTGAGGCCATTGCATTTCAAAGCAAAACATTTGAATAGACCTAGAAGCGCTGCCTCCCATTACCCATAGTTACATGCACATAACAACCACGCTCTCTCACAGGGACGGATGGTAAATACACAGGGTCTATGTGCTCAGTACACAAAGCACAGAATCCAGAGGTGAGGCATCTCGAGCCAACGAGCATGAAATCTCGACCCATTCAGGCCAGAACGTAACACAAGCTGCGTCGGCTTGTGTTCTGAAGGGTGTGTTGTGGGGTGAAGATTGTACAGGAAGGGCTCGCTAAGGCAATTGCATCCCATTCAAATATGAATGCAGTTTACGTCAATAAATGTGCACCAGCCCATTGTCTAAGTCCAGGGGACTGGCCTTCTAACATGTATACTGTGCACTGACTAAAGCAGGGCACTCACTACAGTGTTTCCAAACTATTATTATTCCAAACACATGATAAACAAGTATTTGGAAATATATTGTGTAAGGGCCAGATTTACTAAGCTGTGGGAATGGAAAAGTGGAGATGATGCCCATAGCAACCAATCAGATTTCAGCTGACATTTTCTAGTAAGTGAAAGGAAAGTGAGAGCTGGAAGCTGATTGGTTGCTATGGGCAACATCTCCCCTTTTCTCTTTCTCACAGCTTAGTAAATCTAGCCTCAAGTGTGTAATCTCATGTCATTGCTGCCAAGTACAAGATATCATTTCACTGCATCTTTTACACGGCTTCATTTTAGTGATTAAGGACCCTATTCACACCTAAGAAACTCCGTAATCTTAGGAGCGTCATTTTCCGAATGTAACTACTGTGCATGTGTAGTAGTGCATTTGCGCAATCTACATGCCAGTTAGGTACGTAGATTGCCTCAGTGCGGAGTAGTTTAGTTAGAGAGCTATTGCCACCTCGGGGGGTGTTTAGTTAGAAGTGGGAGGGATTTAGACTAGCCTGGGAGGGCCGGGGGAGGGGAGGCATTGTCCGTGTGTAGATAAGGTAACCCAATGACACTCTGAAAAGCCATAAGGTACCTGAAAACAGGGGGCTGCACGAGTGCGTTATGTGCGGTTCTGTCCACACCTAACTCACTCTTATGTGTGACTGCAGTCCCAAATTATCATGTGTAGTGCGTGTGCATGAACCAGCACCATCAGCCAAACACACCTTTATTTCCGGTTCCTTTTCACATTCTTCTATGTACAGGTCATAGAGCTTATGGAATACAGATTTCCTATAACAGAGAGAAACGTGTATTGTAATAGCAAGCGTTCATTATAGCACAGGTTGTATTACAGAAATATCAATGACTGATGAATGACACATTTTGGAGATGTTATCAGACCTAGAGATGTGTTTTGTGGCTTAGCAGTGATAACGCTATTTAGTGCTTTACATTATGATGATTTTGCACTTTTAAACTGGATTCTAGGAAACACAGGGACTGGGGTGACCATGTGGACCATCTGGCCCCCTGCACAGTAGCGTCTCTTTAATAGATCTATTGGCATTCAGCTGCGTTTGCTCTCGTGTAATTACATTCCCAGAAAGAGCAATTGAAACCAGCAATAAAATCCAGGAAACATGAGAACTGGTAGGTATGAGGAACACAAAGACGACGTTAGCCTGAGAACCTTGTGGACCAAACTGTGCTCCAAACTAAATGTGCGCTATAGAAACAATACTAGAGAGCAAAAAAATATTGATGGGATGGCTGCATTAATAGACAACATAACGCTGGTCATGCGAAATGTGCTTACAACAGTAACACAAGGATTCATTTATAATTACCTCCCCCCAGAAGAGTGCTTGCGTTTTGGAGGTCTCTGTCTGGCACTTTCAATGATATACTAAAGAAAAAAAGAAAATTATGAAGCTTACTCCCACAATGGTTAAGAAAATAAAAAATGACAGATCCTTTCATCCAGCAAAAAAAGAAAAAAAAAGCTTTCATACATAAAAAAATATACACTGAAAACTGTCAGGAGAACAATGCAACATACTTTATTGTTATACAGTTAGGGGACCGGATCTAGATTTCCCATGCTCCAGTGCTCCGGGCAAACTAATTGAGGCCTATTGACCCCATGCATTAAAAAGTAGCAAGACCTCACTGTGAAACGGGTAACCTGCCTTATCGCCATACAGATTTGCACTATAAAAGTTTGGGTATGAAGGTTCAATATCCATATACTAGAAGTGCAGTGCACACTCCATAAATGTGTGCAGTTTCCATTCACAAAGAGCTCACAGAAACCTTGACCTTAAATGCTAAGGGCCTGATTCAATTAGCATCGCACCCACGTATTTTGCTGTGCGATGCTGTTTGTGCAAATTTTTTCTTCTTCTATTTTTATATGCGAGATACGTATAAAAATCGCCTACCGTAATAAGACGGGAAAAGGCGCACCGCAAACATTTTCCCGTCTATTGCAGGCCGCAATCCTGACTGAATCAGGCTGTAAAAGTCTTTTTATAGTGACACAAGTTTAGAATTTTCTGAAAGGACCTGATTCAGAGATTGAAAATAAGAAAGGAAAGTGACTCCAACCATGTTGATTTCATGGGAAGTCAAATTTCATGTGTTGCAAATAGTAGTAGTTGAGAGGTGATGTTTCCAGCTCAAGTCTAAATAACAGTGTGATAGTAAAGCTGGTCAGTATCTGTGTGCAGTAAGTAATTCAAATATATATCCCTGCATGCAAAGAATACAATTAACTTGGCTCCCCCTGAAATCAACATGGTTTTGCTCAGGTGTAACCTTCCTCTCTTATTTTCAGTCTCTAAATCAAAACAAGCACAACACAGAATCAGGGCCTGTATGCTTTCAAAAATCCTCTTAATATTTTAATGATGTTCTGTGGTCTGTCAAAAGCAAAGTCAACAATCAGGAGAAATCCCTGTCAGACTGTTTAATTTAAAGTGGCATTCTAAATGGCTAGAGTGAATTAGTTCACCAATTAGATGCAACATTTCAGCAGTCTACAAGGATGTGGGGCATTGGTCTCATGTCATATTTTTAAAGAGACGAAGCTCCCCAATAACCTTTATTCACAAAAGTACAAAAAAATTAAGGAGCGAAAGAAATTTAGTAGTAACTGAATGGTCGATGCAACTTGTGTCTTTCTTCTGAGACTACAAAGATGGCAGCAGCTGCTGGATGAATTCTCTGTGGCTTTGTGGCTTACACTCCCAAACCATTCTATTTTTTACACTGAACATGAGCTAAGACGTAGTGAAGTATCAGATTTATTAAATGGAAAATGTGTCTAGTTATTACAGAATAGGCTTCCCCACACATTATTTTTTAAACAAAATGAGACATTTAGTGAAGAATAAGCTCACCTCAGCCCGATCCAGCGCTAGTTCCAAGGCCTGCTGCTGGAAGACAGACAAATGTCATATTTCAATATATGCAGTGTCTCCAATTTCCCATTCACAAAGGAGAGACAGCTTATATAAATAGAAGCAGCTCAGCATCCTCACCATTGTGGCCAAAGCTGGTCGGTTCAAGCCAGGGACTTGCGAGTTACCGTATATGAATGACCATATTGATCTGCTGTGCTTTATGTGCTGTAAACAGAGATAGGCTTCCGTTAGTTACCTGTTAGTATTTCATGAATACTAGGGCAGATTTACAAAAGCTTCAGAAAAGTGGGGAAGGAGTCACTGTGCTAAGCAATCGCATTTTAAGCATCACAGTTAGAATCGAATTGGTTGCTATGGACAGCGCTTCCACTTCCTTTTTAGAAGCTTTAGTTAATCTACACTGCAGGATGCAACTATGTTCAGAGAGCATCTTTGTGTTGCATATCAGATGTACAATACCTGATTAAATAATTGTCTACATAAAGAAAGGAGGTGTTAGAAGCAACTTTGTTTATTTGCAACCTGATGATAGTAACATTAAAACGTAATTATTAATAGTTCAAACATAAAGCCACAGCTTATAATGTACACAAACACTTTCATACGACCAGGAGTTAGTCACATGTGCACACTGAACAGATTAGTCCACTATTCCAAAATAAAACTTTGAATTGGCATGATTATTTAAATAATACATACAAAACACTCATTCACATCTACACACTTGCACAAAAGAGTTAACTGAAAAGAAAGAAAAAATTATCCACTCACATGTAACAAATCAAAAGCCGCAACTAATTAAATCTTATGTCTCTGATGACTAATGGCCCACACACATATTGCTCTGTATTCTAATAGTTTTATATAAACTGGAACTATGAATACACTTAACAGTCATCTTTTAGTATTTTTTTTTTTCATATTACTGAACTAAATACTAAATACAATGTTATTGTTGGTTGGAGTCATTTATTTACTTATTTTTACAATGTCATAATGTGAAAGTGATTCACACATAAGAAGAAGAAGAATCATATGACTGGAAACAATGCACCTCTAGTACAACATATGCTCTGGCAGCCCTAAATTCATTAGGATAGGGCCATTCACTCCCAGCCAGTTCCGAACTTACTGGGATATCGATTGCTTATGCCTCAATGAGGCATAGCAATCGATCCCTGGAGCACTGAACGCGGTGCTCTGAAAGGTAAGCAACCCCAATCCCTAACACTCACTCCTGCAGTCTAACCATAAGTCCCCCCCCCCCCCCACAGCCTGACCCTAAGTCCACAGGGGTTAATCACCTCTCTGGTGGTCTGGCGCTAGCGATTCCAAAAATGAATGGGTGAGTATGCGAATCGCATACTCACCCCTTCATCTGCGATGGCTCTCATTCAAAATAGAGACAGCCGAAAAGCAACTCTCGAATGTCCCTATTTCGCAATGAGAGACATTGCAGCAGGGACTCGCAACGCTCCATTAGAGAAAGGCACATTTTATCTTGATATTAAATATGATACAGAGATTTCCCAATCACTAGGAGCAGAAACCATCCATTTTTTCTTTACAAGAAGAATATGCGCCAGTGCTGCACTTCCAGGACAGGCCTGGATCTTGTGGATCCGTAGTTCTGTCCTGCTGCCATTTCTGGGTTGTATGGGACGGGAATCACTATGCAAGACAGGGGAGGTATGCTGAGATGTAGTAAGCGCCGTTCCTACTATCCAAACCTTCATACCATCCAAACTTATGTAGGGTCTTCAGAACGCAAGTTCACACGAGCCTGGGGAGTGGCCTGATCCCCGGGCATCATAAGTCTGGATCCAGCCTTTAATAATAAGGGAATGAATACAGACTGATTTCCATGCGTTATGTCCACGCATCTGTGATACTGAAACATAACACGATCCGGCCTATCCAGACTTACGCAAATTAATACTTCCAATAGGGGAGTCGGTTTGCACTTAGAAGTAACAGTGGCTTGGCATTACAATGTACCGTATAGGTGTATCGAGCTAGACTTCAGAACCACCTCCACTTTACATTCAGAAAACTTAAGATCATCGGGGCCTGATCCAGACTTACGCTCATGAAACGCACATGTGCGTCGCATATTTACGCCAGCGTACCTACGATGCACTCCCCTTGGTCGTACTTAGCAAACCCTACCCTAGTATCTGCGGGCGTCCATAAGCTCATTGCGTAGTTACGACGCTTAGCACGGCCATACTGTACAATTTAAATGCATCAACCCGCCCTCAATGCATATTTAAGGGTTTCGTAAGGCAGGCACGCCCCCTCCAGCGTTGTTACGAAGCTGGTATGCTCAAGACCCATACGCTCATAATTTCGGAGCGTAACATGAGCGTGACATCTGCCCCGAGCATGTGCAGTAAGTAAGTACAAATGGCCGTTTTTACGCTTACGACCATCGTAAAAAAGCACCCGAGCGTAGGTCTGGATCAGGACCATCGTTCTGTAAGTCCTGATATTTGCTAAATGTGTTCTACACGCATCCAAATCCAAACCTGTTATAGAGAAAGTACTATACACACAATGGATTGAAGACAGAACTTCACAAAATGTTGTTTTGTAATCACTAGGTTCAGAAAGTAGTCGTTCCTTTTGCTGCTAACAACTGATGATGCTTCCTGAGTTGCTACCATCAGCTGATTAAGATCTGTGTGAATACAGCTTCATCTGCCACTTTGTATCAAAGCCAATATTGCTATACACTTTGCTACAAGTTTAACAACCTCTGCTTATTTGAATGCTTTGTGAAGTTGCTACAACCTGAATAGGTATACTAACGAAGATACGGCTGTCTGCAATAACTGTACATATTAATATTGGAGAGATCAACAATAGCTACAGCCCCCTCCACAGAGGTGATGTTTTTTGTTTTTATACATCCTTTATGTTTTATGATTCATGTGGTTTAATAAATTGTATCTTACTACTTGTAAAAATATCGGTTGTGGACGCTATTACATTGCTGCTTTGAAGTAATACAGCGCTACAGTATATTTTGTTTGCATATATATTATTTGGACACTGCCATCGTCCAGTTACTGTCTAGCTGCTCTCTCAATCAGTCTTGACATTCAGTGCTGAACATATATTTTATTCTTTAAGGGTTTTTTTTTTTAATAAACCGCCTGCATTACATTAAGTTTACAGACGTTACAAACAACTGCTAACATAACACTCAACTGTTGACATTTTACCCTGACATTTTATACCAGACACCAGCCAGTATCAGTCATAGCTGTGTGTGCAAATCAAAAGAGTCAATGATCTCTCAGAACTTAACATGTGTGAAGTAAAATAAAAGAGTCAACCTTAAAGTAAAATAAGAATATCATCAAATAAAGCATATAAAAAACAACCAGTCTTGGAAGCTTTAAAATATTCAAGGTAACTAGGGATCCTAGAGAAGGACTGGGCAACACAAGGCCCAGACACCAGATGTAGCCCAACAGTTCTTTCTGGGCCAGACTTAAGTGAAGGACCTGGGAGAGAGGCTGAGAGCCTGTGACAGACATGATGCACAGACAGTCTCAGAAAAGCAGGTGGAGGGACATAGTCAATGTGCAGTAAGGGGGCACCCAAGCAAGTGCACCCAATCCAGAACCGAACTTAGACGTTAAAATAGAACAGGTTACGTCAAAATATTTGCACCAATCACAGGTCATGTCTAAGTCCTGTATAGTGAACGTGTTAAATTATTTCTATATACAATAAAAGAAAAAAATTTTTTTCATGTTTTATAAAAAAAATGTAAATATTGTTTTCAATTATTTTCTGACATTTACGTTTCAACAGACTCGCTCACATTAATCGTAACCTCCTTTTCCAGGCATTATATTACAATGGGTACTTCTTTATCTTTGCGGCCCCCTGCTGCAGAGGCCGCTGGCTACTCCTCCTCCTCCACCCAAGCCCGCTGCCTGGGCGTCATCCTGGACTCCTCCCTCTCCTTCACCCCCCATATTCGCACTCTCTCGCTGTCCTGCCGATTTCATCTCCGCAACATTGCTCGTATCAGACCCTTCTTGACAACTAACACCACCAAAATGCTCGTTCACTCTCTTGTTATCTCCCGTCTGGACTACTGCAACATTCTCCTCTCTGGCCTCCCTCTGGTCCGTCTCACACCCCTACAATCTATACTAAATGCTGCAGCCAGACTCATCTTCCTCTCCCAACGCACTGCCTCCACCTCCCCTCTCTGTCAATCTCTGCACTGGCTTCCTCTCCCATTCAGAATTCTCTTTAAGCTACTTACCACAACTTACAAGTCTCTCTCCTCCTCCACCGCTCCCTACCTCTCCTCCCTTATCTCCATCCACGCTCCCTCCCGTCCACTGCGCTCCGCTGGTGACCGTCGCCTCAACTCCAACCTGATAACTACTTCTCACTCCCGCATCCAAGACTTCTCCCGGGCCGCCCCTCTCCACTGGAACAACCTACCACGTCCCCACATGTACATTATATAGTGTGCCATTCCCAGACCCCTAATATACCACACATTTATTACAAACATTGGATCCCCCTTTATAAATCCTGCATATGTCACTTCATCTGTTCTTGGACCTGTACTCTTTAATATGCTTAGTAGTGACATTTGGCATGGCATGGAGGTACAGTAAGCCTTGTTGTATAACACACAAAGATCTCTAAGAAGGAAGACACTGAGATGGGTAAAACAGTTTTGTACATTAGCAGAGGGCGCTCGCGCGCGCACACGCTCCGCCGGTGCTGCAGCTGTGGTGTGTGTGTGTCTCCGTCCCCAATGTCCCGTCCGTTCGTCCCCTTCGTGTCCCCAATGCCGTGTCATTGTCCGGCCTCCAGAGACTCCCGCCGCCGCCGCCAAACAGTCCGTCCCAGTCCCCGTCCGTCTCCCCCCCTCCCCCTTCGTGTCCCAGCATTGCCCGTGCTGCCCCCAGAGAGAGAGAGGGAGAATTGGGGGAGAAAAAAATAAAAATCAAAAAAATTGCGTAACTTACGGGGATAGCGGGGATACGTAAGTTACGTAGCGGGGGCCGCAAAGATAAAGAAGTACCTTACAATGTTCTACTCTACTCATGCGTAACATATCTGGGCTTAGCTTGTGTGTGTACGTGTGCTATGTGCCATAACTGGTTGCAATCTAAAGGCAGCGGAGTGAACGTATCCCTTATTTGAAGGTACGCAATTATACGCACGCATGCTGCAAGGGAACACCCATGACACTCCCCTTTACACAGCCATGTTGTCGGTGACTTACTACACCATTGAGCACCCTTATCCCTACGTGTGTAGTTACGGGTGTATGGTAAGGTACAGACGTGCATATCTATCTAAATGCCCATTTAAATGCATCCCTCTGCCCAGTCTCACATAACTTTGAACGTACGGATTACAACCGCACCCCTCCTCACGTATGTCCCCAAGTGCAATTCACAAGTCTGTGCCTAATGAACTTCTGTGCGTAAATCCTACGTAACTTGCGTGGAAAAAGTTACTATGCATGCACAGTTTACTGATCCTAAAAACACGCCCACAACTCCACGTGAAAACAGATCTCTGAATCCGGTCCAGTATTGTAAATACTTAAATCTTTTGTACGTGGCCCTCAATGTTTATGTAAACAGGTTTATTTTTTTGTAAAATACATACATCACATAGCCTATGTATTATACGGAGGAATATAGAGACCTGCTAACTAACATTTAAAATTCACATTAACATTGATAGCAGAACAGATTTGGACACGGATAATTAATTTATTATATGAACTCTGTCATACAGACTCATGCAGCAAAACAAATATAAGACATAGAAAATAGTTGTGAATGGGTTTAGGTGCCTGCTACACGAAATTAGATTGCAAGCCCTAGTAATGAGAGATCAAAAAGAATGCATATTCTGATTGCAAAACATTACATTAGATGTTTACACAAATGAAGGATAATAGCACATCTTACCAGGTATTACAATAGCAATGTGCAGTTATTGTTTACTTCCAGGCCTGTAGTGAGTGTATAGTGTAATGTAACACCATAGAATAGATAGTTGGGAGGGATGTGTACAGCTGTATATGTACACCAGCTATACGATAGGGAATATATGAATGAAGTCACTACTGCAGCAACAAATGAGATTGTGAAAACACATCACACAGAACTCTGCTACATAATTGTCTTTTATGCATGAAATTATTACTGATCCCACGAGTCACGACCCATTCCGAACGAGCAAAGCCCAGCTTACCTTAACACTGGGGGTACAGACACCGCCATTTCCTGATCCGCGATGTCCGGATCTGCCAAGCCTGAGGTGGGACAGACGACAATACAGATGAAAGACTACATTTCCCGGCAGGCCTTGCGGCGAACCATTCAAATTCCGACAGTTTTATTTACTATGGCGGTAGGGAGAGAACAATAGCAGTGGGGAAATGGAAGGCGGTTTCTGCAGTTAGCATGTTTACATTATAGCTAAGTAAAATGACTAGAGCTTGATACTACTTCAGAGAGAAGAAATACAGCTATAAAGCCAGTCGGTCGTGTCATAGATGACAAGTAACTGTAGCTGGTTGTAATCCTGTGTACTGGCTATTTACACATTGACTATAATAATTTCACCTCAATAATTTGGTAAACAATTTACAAATGTAAATAATTTTCCTCATAAATTCTAAAGCCTATGCAATATCAGGAATTTTCTTTAACAGCATTTCCAGGCTGTATACACAGGTTTTGTGTGGTACATTTATTTGGAGCTATCTTTCGACACAAAGTAAAATAAAGTATAATAAAAAAACACAAAGTATAGATATTTCAAATAAAAACAATATTTCATATATATCCCGTATGAAAAATCTATTACAATTACTGCAGTTGTCATGGGTGGAGATTATGATTAAAATATGAGACAAATATCATCAAACTTCTTTTAGATCCAGATCATTTTTAAGTATTCTTATTTCTTCTCTTCTACAAGTGATCTTTTATCTATATTCTTCACTTTCAGTAACACCCCTCTATTTATATTTGCTAGTAACTTTATTTATAAAACTGCTTCCTGAGTTCCACTACCATATTGTGTCCTCAGTTTAGTTTAATATTTAAGATATACTTTGGTTTATCCCAATCATGTTTAAATTGTTCTATTGTGTTAGCCTCTGCCACCTCAGATGGGAGGTTATTCCACTTATCAACCACTGTTTCAGTAAAGTAATTTTTCTACACATTTCCTCTAAACTGTAAAATTCTATCATATCCTGGTTGTCTCTTCTCTGCTTCAAACTGTACATGTTTACTTCCAATCTATGTCCTTCTGGAGATATCGGACCGGATTCAGAGATACAGTGTGAGTTAGGTGCGGACAGACCCGCACCTAACTCACCCGTCTTGCCCCCATCCCGCCTCCCTTTTTAGATTCCGAGGTGACAGAGGGCATAGGGCTACCTTAACTATCTGTGCAATGTCCGCACGGACATTGCCGCTTCCCGCCCCCCCGGCTAATCTAAATACCTCCTCCCTCCCACTTTTACCCTCTCCGAGGTGGCATAACGCCTCTATTCACCTAAAATACTCTGTGCAGTCTTTTAAGACTGCGCAGAAGCAATCTACGTACCAAACTAGTACGTGGATTGAGTAAAGGATCTATTACACATGCATAGTGGGTCCTTTACTAAAGATACGCACCTAAGAAGCAACTGCTTCTTAGGTGTGAATCCGGTCCATTGCCTCCAGATCTGAACACAGTTTTCCAGGTGAGGCCATACCAATGACTAAAGTGTCATTACTACTTGTCTTTCTGCTACTAACTCCTCTCTGTATTCAAACAAGCATCTAACTTTCTCATTGCTTTGTTATATTGTTTGGCTACTTTTAGATCACAAGTATACAACATTTTTCTAATTGCCAACAAAATAATTAACTCCTGCCAGTTTATGGGTGTAGACCCCTGACTGCAATATTATTACTATATCTAGGTCACACCCGGTACCCATGTTCAGTATTAAGATTCATTCAAATCCGTTATAGTGTGAATTCTATAGAGTATTCTATGGATTCTATGTTCTCATGTCTGCTGCTTGCATGGATTTTGCTTTGTGAACACTCCAGGCTTTCATTTAGTTTGAACTGCTATGCAGGTTTCTTAGTTAATGCAGGTTTGTTACCTGCATAGTTCTGATTGGCTCTATATTTAATTCTGGTTCTGACATTTCACCCTGGCCAGTGATAGTTCTAGTAGCATCATGGTTTCCGTTCTGTTATTTATCTGATCTCTAGTTCCTGTTATTTGCCTAGCTGCCATATATTCATCACTCCATTCCTGGCTGAGGTGGTGGTGTCCCAAGTAAGTTGCAACAGTAGTACTATCACTATTTATAATATCAATTCCTCTTGTATACGTCTTGTGGCATCTCTTCTTCGGTGTCCACCTACTACAACAGCCATTCCAGCCTGCATCCTTACCATCTGCATTGTAGCTCCACTCAATCCTACTGGAGTGGTAAAAACTTGCATTTGACTTTAGCCTTAAGTTCTAATTATCTCAGAATACTTTGGATTCTCTAGACTTTAATGTACACTGCTGAGTTGTACACTGTGACGTTCCTTTGCTGATTTTAGTTATTCTCCTGCACTGATTTTGAGACATTCTAAGACTTGTTTTTCTGCCAGTAGAT
This sequence comes from Limnodynastes dumerilii, assembly GCA_011038615.1. Taxonomy (NCBI): domain Eukaryota; kingdom Metazoa; phylum Chordata; class Amphibia; order Anura; family Limnodynastidae; genus Limnodynastes; species Limnodynastes dumerilii. Next base: position 127,510 of record WWET01000200.1, on the reverse strand, counting down.
AGCAGGGCTTTCTGCATAACATCCTGGTAACATGTATTTGATTCTGCAACAGATCTGAACCAGACAATGGGCTTTATGCAGAGCTCCGGCCGCATTGCATTTGCGTCTGGAGTTTTCAGCAAAGTGCTACTGCGCATGTGCAGTAATTTTGTAACGTAATCTACGTTACAAAATGACTGCGCTTGCGCAGTAGCACTTTTCTGAAAAGCTCTGCATACGGCCCATAATGAGTACCACCTGTGGATCTTTTCACATATGTCTGTCAGTAATGAACACACCTGTGTCCAGCAAAGAGTTGTATTAATAAACTGCATTGCTTATACTAATAAATAAATGGTAGCATAAAGTTGTATACAGTTTTTGTGCTCACTATTCCAAATGAATGAAAAACTGTTATACAATAATTACACAGGACGAAGAGGACATATCTACCAGCCCTGAAGTATCCGAGTTTGTAAGTGAGGCATTTGACTCCTGCAACATAAATCAAGAAGACCTTAGGAAAGAAATGGAACAGCTTGTTCTTGATAAAAAAGATGAAGTTGACACAGCAGAAGGTAATCTCCCCCCCCCCCC
>WWET01000200.1:93249-108793 GCA_011038615.1 Limnodynastes dumerilii | reverse complement strand
CCATGCGTTCACAATTACGCTACGTTACTGAGCATATTTTCTATGGTGCGCATGTGCAGTACTTACCAAAAGGCGATTTTACGTCTCCGCCACGCGTAAATTCGCTCACAAGTGTTGTTCTGGATCTGGGCCATTGTCTATTTCCTCCTCTTGCCCTGCTGGCCTATATATAACTGCAGTATGAAGAATAACCCACTGTGTTTCTATGTTACCCAAAGTGCCTCAGTTTTTTATTCAATACTACTTATTAAAGTTGAATTTAACAATCCCTTAACATACATTAATACGCCTCCTCCAATTTATCCTACTCTATCCTTCCTAAATAAATTATAACCAAATATAGCTAGGTCCCAGTCATGATTTTCATTACACCATGATTCCGTGATTCCCACAATATCCAGATTATCCTCGGACATTATTGCAATTAGCACAGGTATTTTATTTTCTAAGCTCCTAGCATTTGCACACATTGCTCTGAGAGGTTGCATTATGAATCTCCTATTCTTCAATTTATTATTATTGCTAGTTATGTTTATATTGCTTTTTCTGTTCCCTTTTCCCTTAGTTGCTGTGGCTATGCTATCAGTCATTGACTGGCCACACAATTCTTTGTTAGGGGAGCAGCTATTTTTGTTATTTGTATCACCACCCCTTCCTTCCAAGTTTAGATGGTTTCTAATAAAGCATTCCAACTGCTCACATAGAATATCTGTTCCCACAGAGGATGGGTGCAAGCCATTCTTTTTATGAAGGTTTCTGTTTTGCCAGATGGCATGGCTATGTTTTATGATCCCAAATCCTTCCTCATGACACCACCTCCTAAGCCACAGAATGAAATCCCTAATGCGCATCATTCTACCTTCTTCAAATCTGTTTACTGGCAGTACTTCAGAAAAAATACTGCTTAAGAGCAGTTCCCAACTTTTCTAAATGTATCTTTAACAGCCACTCCCTTTCCTTGCTCACTGCCTTTAGAATATTTAAAATGTGCTTTTTGACCCGTGGACCTGTAGCTCCAGGGACAGACATTCTCTGTTTTGTAAGTCAGGATCTGAGTTGATCATAAATATGAGCTAATATAGCCCATCAAACCGTTTGGCTCCTTGTACCTCTTGTACTGACTGAGGACATGAGCTTTTCATCATCTGCATATAATAGGACAGGATCCAGAGCTAGAAAATAAGAGGAAAATAGGTAAAAATTAAAACCATGTGGAGTTGAAGTGGACATAAATTTAATCTGCTGCAAGCAGTATTAGAGTTGAGAGATTGTGTTTCCTATCCCAACTCTAAATAACAGTTTAAAATTAAAGCTGTGTGCAATAAGCAAGACCAAAGTGATTTACCACCTGTTTTTCCTTTTGTTTTCAAACTCTGGCTCTGGGCCAAACTTAACAAGTCATGATTAGAATGTAAGAATATGGGGCCTGATTCAGACTTAAGAAAGTGCTTAAAACAAGAGAGAAAAGTCACTCCTGGGCTAAACCATGCAGATTTCAGGGGGAGTCAAGTAAATTGTATACTTTGCATTCAGGGATATATCTTTGAATTGCTTAATGCACACAAATACTGACCAGCTTTACTATTACACTGTTATTTAAACTTGGGCTGTGAAACGCCACCTCTCAACGCTAATACTGTTTGCAACAGATGAAATATGACTCCCCTGCAATCAACATGGTTTAGCCCAGGAGTGAATTTCCTCTCTTATTTTGAGCACCTTCTTAAGTCTGAATCAGGCCCATAATCAAATTGTAATTTCATTTTGTCTAATACTTCCTTCATAAATTAGTGAAATTTCCACAGTAACTATTCATTTACACCACTATTGTCTGTTATAAACATTATACAGTGTTGTAGACTGTTGTGCCTCCTGTTCTCATCTAAAGATCCACTGGAAATTGATGATGACTGGTAGTGTAGTTTAACAGATAATAAATTTCTTAAAAAAGGCATTTCTATTGCAAACGGTGTGTATCTCAGCGTTAAGAAATAGGGTTTTCTCTGGAGACAATACACAGTTCAAAGATAACAAACGTGACAGCAATCATAAGCTGTGCAAGATATAACAATATAAAGTGATTTTATACTATTAAATATTGCGGCCAGTAATGTGGTGCAGGTTATAATGAATTTCTTTATCTTCTGTCCTGTGACACCTCCCTCTGAGCAGGCCTAGTCTGCATGTAGAAAGGGAGTGCTATCAGGAATTTAATTCTTGCTTTCTTGCAGTAGGTCTGAGCTTGGAAAGATAGAGGACACGATATAAGGTCTTGTCTTTTAATAGGAAATGATTTGCATTTGAACTAGACATTTGAATGTGCCCTATCTTTTTTACTATTAGAGTCAATGGATTTATAAATGAAGATTGGTTTGTCCGGGAGGTGGATCCCTAAGAAAAAAATATTTTTTTTCCTGTGTTTCTGTGACTAGCAGATTACATTCGGCCTTTCATGCACCTGTTTGCATTTTCCTATAAATTGATCGAGCAACTTCCATTTTGTGTTAGTTGTTATGAACCCGGTAGTGGTGGGGAGCAGGAGCAGGTACCTGAGAGTTAACTTGGGTCTGGAGATACTGTGGGTTGTCCCACACGATGCAGGCAACAGGATCTGAATGAAGCTTGGAAGCGTGGAGGGTGAAGCCGACCGAGGCGCGGAGTCTAGCAGGATCGTGTTCTTCACTAGAGCCTCTGAAGGTGAGGATAGTCTGTTGCTGCCGATTTACCCACAGGTCGCGGCCTCTGTGGCAACACCCGGGAGAAGAGATAGAAGAATAGATGGGAGGAAATGAGAAGAGACAGGCCAGCAGAGCCTGGCCTGTAACGAACGACAGAGAACAATAAACAATGACAAATAGACAAGTGGGAAGTAACGGGACAAACAGGACACACTAGACTTACTGGGGCAACCACACAGCGGGAACCCCCGAGGGGGTTAACAAACACTATCACACAGGAGAGGCAAGGTAAATACCAAGTGGGCAGCACAATAAGGTGGGAGAAGAGGCAATGGAACACTAAGGGTTAACAGGAGCAAGGTACAAGGCAGAAGCAACGATGGGACACTCAGAATCAAGAATAAAGCACAAGGCAAGAGAGAGAGTAATAGCAGGCACAGTAGCTGAGAACAAAAACTATAACCGGCATGGGAGAGAGTGCTGGGAGCGCTTAAATAGGAGCTGGCAGCTGCAGATAAGACAGGAAGAGGAAAGAGACAATAGGTGTTTTCCTGGCAACTACCAGGACGCAGAAAGGCAGTGAAGAGATCATCGCCCGTCAAGCGCTGTCTCCACATGGCTAATTTGCATACCGTCACGCCCCCGTTACAGCAGCTGTGAGGAGGTGTTGTTCCACAGCAGCTATTTTGGAGACTTTAAGGGGTGTCTCCTGAGGTAAGTTAGCTCTCAATTTAAAAACATATATATATGACCCAACATTGGGACTGTCATTAATAATTAGGACCACCATATGCAGAAAGGCCTTGACGGTGGCTAGTTGCTTATCATATATTTGTGCAAATATGTGTAATGGACATTTCTGTGTTTTATGTTACAAATAGACGGTATAGTCTGTTACCGGTTAATGGCAGTGTTGCTGGGGCATTTCCTTTCCTGTGTTTCTGTGGCTAGCAGATTACCCCCTGCCATTTATGCACCTGTTTGCATTTACCTATAAATTGATTGAGCAACTTCCATTCTGTGTCTATCCAGCCATGCCCCTGCTGCACATGGGAGGCTTCCCATAATGCCATAAACAGGCAGGCATAGCTAAGCGTGAATCTTGTCCCCATGGTGGTGCCCAATGTACTGAAGAAAATATTCTGGTTCAAAATAAAGATAATTATTTTTCAAAATAAAGCTAATACCATCCAATAAAAATCTCTCATATCATCTTTTATGGATAAAAAAGAAGAAACAGCAAAAATACAATCTTCATGATTAATTACAGTATATAATGAACTAAAGTCGGAGGCTGCAATAAACCTATTTGGTTTCCAATGGAATTTAATTTATGTGATAAATCAGTTGTATCTTTCAGGTACAAGGTTTTTTTTTTACCACTATGAGTTGTAAATGGTGATCTATGAAAGATGCCAATTTGGTGCAGACAAGTTCAGCACATATATTAACCCTACTACTGTCGGCGGACCTGTAGCAATACGGGTATAATGTAAATAATAAATTAATTATTACTATTAAATTTGTATTTATTTTTATTAAAACATTCACTAATTTGTTTGGGATCTACCAGCTGTAATACCGGCAGGTACATTTGCATTGCCCAGTGTATGTAATATCAAGAACGTGAATATGTACATTGCTACTGTGGACATATTACACTGTGGAGTGAATTAAAATGTTGACATTTACTTAGTCAGCTCTTTGGTGTGCACAGGATAATTGTCAACATATTCAGTGTCTGAAAAATGTACCTAACACGTATTTACTTCTCATTGCTGCCAAGAATTCTGTATTCCTGCATACCACTTTAAGTATCTTGAAGTTCTCTGATATATCTGGGGGCTGTTTAATCCCACACTTCTACAGAGGATGTTTCAGTTTTCCTATATACAATTTGCCAATCACACTCCATTTTCTATCTGTATCCATACTCTGCTGATGAGTGCCTATAGGAACCGTAACTTGCATGCTCCAAGCACCTAAATGCATACTCACCATCAGGGTCCCTGGTGAACACCAGGAGCATGTTAGACTCTACGCCTTATAGAACAGCAGTGCCAATATCAGTGAATGTGCATACTCGGTTGCCATGACCATGACAGAAATACAGTTAAAAAAAAAGAGATATCACTACTTTATTACAAAATAAAAAGAATTAAATGACAGTTATAGTAAAAAAAAAAAACATTTTATTTGAGCCGCAACTAAATGCGGGGCTTGATGTCCAAAGGATGGACCTTTTAGGCTTAACCCATTTTGTTCTATGAATCCAGCATACTTTAGCATGCCCAATATATTTGTTTTGGTCATTGAGGTGTGACCAGCCACCTGTAATCCCTTTATTTTAAAAATTAAATATTCTTTTTTCAACTTTCATATTTTTTTCTAAAGTGGTTTGTGAATTTGTTTTTATCTGAGAAATATTTCTTATAATTGTCTTAGGTGTTCCCCAGAAATGAATAAATTACTAATGTTGACCACACACATAGTGATATCTACAACTCTGGTCAAAGTCGATGTAGTTGCCAAATGATCCAGATGTCTAAAAATAATACTTCAGTTTTAATCATGTTATTACCAGGAATGTTGTCAAATGCTGACAGAACGTGCTGACTCTCAGACTAAGAATAGTTGTAGTCATGCTGTCTGTATCATTAGGACACAGCACTGTAAATTATATCTTGTGAATAAATGTACTGTTCCATGTTTTTAACAAAAGAGAACATCAAGAAGAAATAACATCTAATTATCCTTTAAAAAAGATACATTTGGGACAACATTTACTGGGAAATTGATAGTACATTAATATTACCAAGGGGGTAATGGAGATATGCGTAAATAAGAGATGTTAATGTTTTTATAGCAGATCTTTGACGTTATTCGAACTCTGGTACATAACAAATAGATATGAATTGTCAGGAAGTCACGGAGCACAATACAGATCTGAGAATAAACCTGACAAGAGCTGATTACAGATAAATACCAGCTGGTCAGTACAGAAAGCAGATATATGGGAATTGAATGGGCAATGGTATTTTTAAATGCAAATTTCCAGGTAGTTTGTAAAGTATTTTATGTGACACAAAAAGAGCCCTCAGCAAAGCTGCTGGTGCTTTAAAAAAGACTATGGCACATTAGAGTCCCAACCTAGTACTGACAGTGTTTCTTATTGTAACCTTGCTATAAATGGTGGCAATTTTTATTGGTGACCATTTGTCGCTTGCTGCTGACATTCTATCATTGGTACTAGTCATTGTAAATGATAATGGACCGGATCCTCAATTACGCCTTTTTCAAGTTGCGTGCTGATTTCTTAGTGCTGCGCTAATGCACGTACTTTACACTATCTACGTAGCATTTTGTTATGTAGATTACGTACATGCGGTCTTAAAAGAGAACTGTTTGTACGTGGCGATCCCGATACTAGGGGTGTAATTAACTTAATTTTGTAGCATCTCTGAATCGCTGTTACGGAACTCGTCCATGCATATATTTAGGTTCGCAAATTCTCTCTTAAGTGTGAATCGGTCCTTAGTCTATATTCTGTTTACAGTACAGTTTAACATTTCAGCAGAGGTGGTATAGGCGGCCGCCTAGGGCCCCGTGGGTCAGGGGTCCTTAGGGGGCCCTGCGTCTACTCTGGCCCCCACCCGCTGCTGACTAGCCTGACTTGAACTAAAGGCCCCGCAGGGCCACGGCAGCCAGTTCCGCATCGCATGCCCTGTCCGCACTCCGGGTAGGGCATGAATCACATCTGAAAAGCTGTAGCAGTACTGCCGTGGCGCCCCTGGGGATCCGATGCAATCAATGGTGGCAGTTTCAGTCTGACCTGAACGTCTTCCGTGGCTGCGTGACTGCCTATTAATCATCCTGATGCACGCTGACGTGAAGACAGCACACGCCGCGGAGGAATCACAGTCTGAGTAGACAGGAGGAGAGGACGCCGTCAAGGTAAGAAAAATTATTATTGTGTTTGTGTAAGTCTGTGGCTGGTCATATTGTGCGGTTATTTATTTGTAATAAATTGCACTTACAAAATACTTGGTCCCTTGAGCAATTTATTTTACTGAATATCACACACTACACAGACATTTTGTTTTGATTTTTGAAATTGTAGACTATGTAAACTAACAAATTATTTTATTTTAATGTCATATTGTTTGATGGGGCCCCCCGCTAAAAATTTTCGCCTACGGCCTAGAAAAATCCAGGGCCACCCTGCATTTCAGTGGAGTTATTTTAAATATCAAATAATAAAAGATCTTGGTTTTGAAGCACTAAGATTTAAAAAATACTTTCTAATGTACATTATCATATAATTCCTATGATAATTTATAACAGAATTAGTTTTTAATTATTTTCCTGCAGTTTATAATACCATGAGAACGAGTACATTTAAATGATAATCATTCAAATCTTTGCCAAAATTATTATTTCTTGTAAACACGAGTAATTCTTTCAGCAAGCAGATTTTAATATGCCGCCCACATAAAACATATTGGACACATTTTAGTTCTTGAATATCTGTAAAGGACGCAAAATTTCACAATGTTAAAGCTCTAAAGTGATTTGTATAAACAGACCGGGGCAGACCTAAACAGTGCTGGCCCTCAAAGTCAATTTTGAAGGGGGTCTGGAGATGCCACTGTGCTCTTCTCACGTGCAGTTCCCGTACTTTTCTTTGAGAAGAACAGGGGGTCTCTACTGTGCAAACACAAGAGAAGGACAAGTCAGGGTTTTTATCACAAGCAATGTAAGTATTGTCAGACATCACCATAAAGCTGGTGAAATTCATAAGCCTGCAAGACAGAAATGCCTGCTCGCAATCAGTTAGCAAATGTATGGAAATTGTTAGATGAAGTTTTGTTAGATTAGATTGCCACGTTTTAGGTTTGCTGTTAAGATGCCTTTGTCTTTGTCTTTTATGACTTAGTCCCTGCAAAATGTTCTTGTTTCTTTTTGAAAGCATGTCTGATTTATTTATATTATGATATATGTTGCTAATTTTCTGTATCTGGCCCAAGGAATCTAAGTACTTCTAAATGTTCATTAAGAGACTTGATCATGTGGGGACCATATTGACCTGTTAGTTTGGCAACTCATTTCTCCCTTAGGGGCATATATTTTTATTTAAATACAGTGGTGATGTTAAGGGTAGCTACTCACCAAGGCGTGGAGTCTAACTTGGAGTCCTGTGTGTACTGGAGCTTCTAGTGGTGGGAACAGACTGCGCTACAGATACCTAGCAGGTCACAGCCCCCAGTGACAACCCCAATGGTAAACTGAAACCTAGTGAACCCCACAAAGGAGGAGAGACAGAATGGAGAAACAGAAACAAAGCTCACACAAGTCCTAGAAACTAAACACAGGATAGCCCCAAAGCCCAGAAAACAAAATAGAGAAAGTGAGGTGCACTGGGAAGGAGGACCAGGTACCCACAAAAGAAAGCAGAGACCCTGACATGGACTTTCAACAAGCCCTACGTGGAATGGGTCCATACCACAGCAATACAACAACCAAAAGAGGTCAGGAGGAAGAGGCACAGAGAAAGATGAGTTCATAAAGTGAACTGGATAAAAAAAGGCACAAAATGCAAGAGTATGCAGATGGAGAATCAAATGTCGGGTACGAAAAAACACAAAACGCAGGACACAGGTTGGGAGCATTGGGAAGGGAGGGCTGGGAGGTAGGATAGTTGCAGAAGAACAGCAGGAGAGGCCAAGGGAACAGATTGGAACCAGGCAAAAGCATGAGGCTAGCAAATGAAGCAAGGCGCTGACAAGATGCGGGAGATCAACAAGTTAACAAACAGTGTGGTGAGACCTGCCAATTATTTACAGGAGCCGCCAACCAGTCAGATTCAGGAGCCAGATGCCACCAAAGTTGATTTGTCTGCACCTTGGCTGCTGAGAGCAACTGGGATAGTGCAACACTCAAGAAGGAGATGGCCCATTGTGGTCCCTTGTGCAATTAATTTGATGAGAATATAATGTGAGAAATAAAATCCAAATCCAAATTATAAAAATAAACAATATGAGTCCTTTACTAGTTTTCTACTGTCTATTATTTTTATGTTGATATTTTGTCACTGGGGACAATTCACATAGCCACAATACATATGTTTTTATATCACCTGTATTCATGAGTATAATGTAAAGAATTTAGTGTGAGGGTAAGAGGTGTAACTTTCCTCTCTTATTCTAAAACTCTGAATCAGGGCCTTGATTATTGGAAAATAAATATTACTAGTTTATTTTTTAAAATCTGCTTAACATTAAATCCCATGTTTTCCTTGGCATCTTGGCCCAATGGTTCTCTTGTACCACCAGCCCTGCACCAGCCCTGCAACAACAGTCTCCAGGGCTTTCAGACCTCATCCTTTAAGCACCACGCTCTTAGAATACCATTTTCACTTGAGTGCTTATTGCTAACCATGCATTATAGCTATTATTATTCACCACATGCTTATCTGACTGACCCGCCCCATTGTATTGTTATGCCATGCTCTGCAAGGTTGCAGCTTTGTTAGGTTTGCGTAACCTGTCTCGCCTCCTATATGTGTAATATGCAATTGTTTTACTTCTGTCTATTTTATTCATTATAAAACGAGAAATAATTTTTTTTTTTTATATATATTACTCATTCAATGTGTATACATTACATGATAAAAGCAACTTATTTTAATTGAAAAGTAAAAAGGAGTAAAAAGTAAAAATAGGAGGCCTTTTTTACACTATCTTTTAAAAATCAGATATAATTCCAAAAGAGACTCCAAGACCTGTTTGGAAGGAAATACACGACAAAGGCAAGAAAGAATGGGATCACAGTCAGATAACCAGACATGTAAGACAGTGATAATTAAATCACTGAAATTGCATAACACACTACAAATTACAGAGACAGGGAGGTATCGCACAGGATGTCAGTGTGTCTGTAATCTGTTGTTTCCTATTACAAAGAGTGGTATTAATCCTATATTCAAACAGATGTGGAAAAGGTTAGAACAATTATTTGTCTCCTTGTTTTCTCTGCCAGAAGTTGCATAAGATATAGAAAGTTTAACAGAATGTTCATTTCAAGTGTTGCAGCTTGTACAATACAAAGAACATTATGTTTACGGAAATTCTTGGCGTTAGGCTCTCATGAGTCTTCCAATCACTGGATAAGTATGAAAGGTGTAACACTACAATATAAAGTATTTCTAGCAATGCACTATAGTGGTGGATGTGCGCTTTTGCTTCTTATGATAACTGAACCAAGTTGCCTGGAAAATTGGCTGGGATTGTGGGTATTTTCAGACATTCTAGAAATTTATTCAGCATCACTTTGCTTTATATCACAGTTATCAGAGGTTTTTGGGTTTTATTGTCAGAATTACTACATTTTGGGGTTTTATGGATTCATTAAAGAAATCTTAAAAAATTACAAGACAATATTTTTAGAACTAGTATTATTAAACATAATCCATAGTGATCATAGGCGTATCTATAATGGGTGCAGGGTGTGCAGTGCACACGGGCCCTGTGGCATGCATCCTGCACCCAGGGTTGGCAGTGGAATGGGGGCCATTCAGCATCTATTTCTTTCCTCTAAGATCTTCCGGAGGGAAGAAATAGATGCTGAATGAGCCCCCTTTCCCTGCGGTGGGACTGTCCCTATTCGCAGGCTGAAAAAGGGGTGGGGCTTACAGTGCAGTTAGGCCCCTCCCATTTTAAGGACCGTGAATCGGGACAGTTCTGTCTCAGGTAAGGGGGGAGGGGGGCATGTACAAATCCTGCACAAGGGCCCCCTCACTTCTTAAAACGCCCCTGATAGTGATACAAATCTATGACGAAAAACCTTGTAACACCCCAACAAATCTTTGCATTTTGTCATACTACATACTAAAGACATTCAAGTGAACATAGTTGGGTTGAGAAACTGGAAAGCACTAAATGGTCATGGAAAACCCAGTTACGACTCACTTCCTCTTGTCACCATTACACAACTAAAATTATTTATCTGCATTGTATCAATTTTAAAAACTAATTAGCAGCTTAACAGCTCATCCAACACACCCATGCGGTGGCTTCCCAGTTCTTTTTTTGTTTTGGGGCACTAATTAGTAGCAACCAATCTTTGACATTATTAATAACATTGGGGTAGATCCAGAACTACGTTTGCCGTACGTTTACTCGCGTAGCGTATTTTCGCGTGCGTACCTTCTATACACTCCCCTTAGTACACCCCTTTAATGTACGTATTTTGTCAAGATACGCTTTTCAAACTCTACCTTAACTTTTGGCAACGTAACCGCAGTGATCCGCACAGTATGAGCAAAACGTAACCGCAGTGATCCGCACACGTACGTATGGGCAACACGTATTTACGCAGCTAAGCACGCCCATACTGTACACTTTAAATACAAACCCCCGCCTACTTAACGTATTTCAGACGTATTTTGGACTCACGTAAAATTGGCACGCCCACACGTAAGTATTTACGTGACACATACGTGAATGGCCCATACGTTCACAATTACGCTACGTTACTGAGCGTATTTTCTATGGTGCGCATGCTCAGTACTTACCAAAAGGCAATTTTACGTCTCCGCCACGCGTAAATTCGCTCACAAGCATTGTTCTGGATCAGGCCCATTATTTGTCATTCAAAAAAGCCATGCACTATTTCCAGCTAAATCATGCCCACAACTGACCTTATATGTTCAAACCACACCCTCTTTTCCATAAACCTCACCCCGTTTTGCAGATGGCAAATCAGCACAGTCCCTCCTAAATCAAGTCATGTCATGTCATCCAAAATCATCCAGTGGAAGGCCCAGAATAGGCTTCCTGGGTCAAAATTCTGTCCAAGCGTACGCCAGTAGGAGGTCCGCCTGGGACCCCAACCCTCTAGTATGTCTTTGTTACTGTGCGCAGTGAGTTCCGGCTGCCAGGAGCCCCCACACTGTTATTGGTGGCTTCAGACGTTCTGGTTAATGAGCAGGAAAGAAGCTACTGTGTTTTCATGGCGAGTCCCAGCTCTATTTTCTGAGCATGCTGCCCTCTTCTATCCTCAGGGTCTAATACCCTGTAACAGTAAAGTGCTTAAACTATAGGGCCCTCTGCTACAGGGGTCTAGTGCCCCAACTACCTAATAGGGCCTGATGCCCTCATTTCTGGTGATAGCCTTCACTAACTGAACCAGATCTCTGGTGGTCCAGCGGCGTGGTGGCCTCAGTCGAAGCCTGAACTGTCATGGCGGGAAATGGGTTAATGCTGCACAATGGGGGTTATAAGGGAAACAAGGGCTAATCACTTACCAGGGCCTGCTTGTTGCCCAGGGATTGATGGAGACTCGGGGCCCAGTCCCTGTCCAAGGCCTTCTCATTGCCTGGGGGTTAATGGAGAATCAGCGACCAGTGGTAACAAGAGCCAGAGGATCTGTAGTGCCAGTGATGTAAAAATGGAGAACTTCTAACAGCCTGGTAGACTAGGGGGGAAGGACAGATGAATCATTTGAATAAGTCTTAAGGATACTCGCAGGGATCAATGATGTAAGGCATAGCATTAATAGACTTTTCTTACATGCACCAATAACTACATTTTCATTTGACACATACATGAACATATTCACTTACAATACATGAACGTGTTGCCTATGAAATTTTACATGAAACTATTCAATTGAATAAACAAGTAAGGCAACAGTGAAAATGTGAATATGATTTCAGTCTTATTATAAGAATAATATTCTCCTTTGATGTTTTTGGCACTACAATAAGGAAATTATAACACCATTTGTAATGAAAATATTTCAAATTCTTAATGATTTTTGTTCTATGTTTATTCGTAAAGAAAACATGAGGACAACATAAGAAAAATTCCTTTGTGGGAGGAGATTGTTACCATGGACCTTATTGGATCAGATTGAGCAAAGATCTATCATTACATTTTGTATTTTTGTACAGGGCAATAAGCTTATACCTCTGTCTATGCTGTTTATGTGGCTGTATAACATTCTCACACTGCCAAAGTTTTATGGGGAAAATGGGGTACTGTATAATTATTACTACCACTACCATAGACAACAGGGGAAAATGAATGTATTTCTATTGGAGCCTTTTACCATATTGCCCTGAAATCCATGTCAGTGCAGTTTGAAGTTCTCTATCATGGACCAGATTCAGAATTAATAATGTCAGCCAAATTACACAAGTGCGTATGTCGGCCTTTACAAGCGCACTGCGCATTCGCATTCCAGATATTACGCACTCTGAACGTATGAAACTAGGTGACAACAGTCCGTACATGCGAGGATCGGCAATGGGAAGCAATGTATGAAAAGCAATGGGAAATTGTACAATACGGGCTGGGTTAGGCACTTCCATATGTCAGGCCATTTCTGGGCACAAAGATTTGTGTGGAGATGTTAAGGTAAGCTGAAGGACATGTAAGTCAGCTGAAATCTGCACGTGAGATTGGACTGCCAATGTCTTGTGTGTAGACTGTAGCAACTCTGTTCATGTGGAAATCGCTCTTAAGTCTGGGTCAGTCCCCTTTCACCAAACAAATCAGTCATCCCAAGCAATCCATGTTTATATGTCTACCAGTTCAGTACTATACTTATTTATCAAGTGATTTAAGCATCGCTGTTATTCAGTATGACATACAAGGGTTGAGATTTTAATTTGCACAAATAATAAAATTTGTGCCAACAAATTTATCGTAGCTTTGCCACTTGGGTCAGATATTCATTAATGACAAAGGGGTAGATCCAGACCTAAGTTCCTGTTGCGTTTCATCGCGTAGCGTATTTACACTAGCGCATTTTCTATGCACTCCCATAGGCACTCCCCTCGCTCGTACGTACTTTGGCTGTTTTACGGTTCCCAAACCCTACCTTAACTTTTCAAAGTGTGATTTTTTTGATTTACGTACATAATGGCCGGATGTGGGTCCCCGCTTAGAACGGCCCTATTTTTATAGTGCTGTTTCCTCCCAGCCAGTTTCGAACTTGCTGGGATTTCGAGGAGGCATTGCAATCAATCCACAGAGCACCAAGCTTTCGATAATAAAAAAAGTCCTAATTCCGATAACGACCTAACCCGGCCCATACTGTACGATTTAAATGCCTCCCTCCGCCTACAAAACGTAACTACGAGTGTCGTATGGATGAACCCGCCCCTTAGTTCGTAGTTACGCTGATGGTACGTACGTTCAGAGTTATGTGGCGTAACATCTGCCGTGCACATGCCCAGTAAATACAAATGGGTGATTTTACGTCAGCGGCTAGCGTAAAATCGCTAACGTACTTAGGTCTGGATCTACCTCAAAAATTCTGTAAATCTCATAGTCATTCTACCACATAACATCAAATACTGTAACCGAGATTAAAATAGATCAAATGAATTACCTCACTAGTCCGCTTAGCACAATTTGGGTATAGGCCTGACATACACTTTATACAATCCTGGTTATTGGAATTAATGTACTGTTACAATAATATCTCGTCAAGTTATATATAAAGATCAATACTTGGCAATATTAGTTCACTGGCTACATCCTGTGTGAAATTGATCATCCACAAAGAAAGCTTTTGGTGTGATTTATCAAGAGCAGCATATGAACACAGGATTGATATACCTTCCAATACAGATGAACTAAAAATTTACTGCAATATCGATTTGGAAGACAAGAGACAAAGGAAAAATTTCCAATAGTTTACTAAGCCCTGTCGACAGGCATTAATATAAATATTGGATGCAAGTTACAATACTAGCTGTATGTGTATTTTTAATTTTATACCATTGTCAATTTATTTGGTGTGCACAATAAGGATTCAGTTCCTATTCTCATTTTATTGATTTTTATCTTGGTTTTAATAAATATCATATATTTTTTCTGATTATTCCTGGAGCGCTACTCTATTGTTTTGATATGTCAGGTTATATTGTACTGCATATCTAATACCCTGATTTATTAATTTCATCTGTTGCTTTTTGTGTTTAATAAGCCAGCACATCTTGTGCTCCTGTGATATACATTACACCGGAGAGGCAGAGGAGGAAGGAAATATACCTTATTTTTGTTAACTTGTAATAAAGCTTTAAAAATTGTATATAATCTAGTTGTAGAAGCATTTTTGTTTTAAATGGATGACATCCAAGGGCTTAAATTAAAAAAAGAGAGGCGCACTATAAAGAAATTGATGATTTCTTTACAGTTTGCCATTGTGACTTTATTCATTCCAATATTTCATACACGCTCAGCACTGGAAAAATCTCTGATTACTCCAGTGCTGGGTTGTATTTCTCCTTTCACGCGTATTTTGTAAGTGATCCCCATAGACAAGTTACTGAACTTTCTTGTTATTTAAGTAAGTTTGGTATTTATTTTGGCTTAGGGGCAGCTAAATCTTTTTTATTAACACACTATGGCTCTAATTCAATTAGCATTGCACCCGTGAATAACTCGGGTGCGAAGCTAATGCCACGTGTTTTTCGCCAAAGATTTTTGTGCGCGCCTCAAAAATCAGCTACCGTAATAGACGGGAAAATGCGCAGCGCAGATTTTTTCCCGTCTATTTTGCGGCACATATTTTTAATTGATTTAGGCCCTAAGGGTGCTTTGAGCTGAGAAAGTTAGGGAACTACTGGTCTTGTAGCCTCCTTGCATGTCATATTCTCTTATTTCCTCTTAATGTTGCTCTAATTATCCCCTCTGATGGGGGATAATTTCAGCACACTTACAAATTAATAAGAGCTTATTATGTAACATCTATAACTCTACTGTTAGGTATAATTTGAGTACAATTATATATACATATATATATACATATATATATATATATATATATATATATATATCTATATATATATATAT
>WWET01000200.1:79388-90851 GCA_011038615.1 Limnodynastes dumerilii | reverse complement strand
GGACTGGATCACGAGACTTGGAACAGGACTGGACCACTGGACTGGACCACGAGACTTGGAACAGGACTGGAACACAGGACTGGAACGCAGAACTGGATCGCAGGAGTGGAATGCAGGAGTACCAGGCACCTAGGAGACCTAGTTGTTCTGGCACTGATGGACCAGTGCACAGGGTTTAAATAGTGCGCCCTGTGCACCGATTGGCTGGAGGTCTGGAGAGCAGGAACACCATTGGAGAAGTGCGATCACCTGATCCATCCAAGATGGCCGCGCCCATGGATCGAAGTACTGCTGGTTTGCCGCCAGAATTCCATGTGAGCAAACGCTGCAGTAATACTGGTAAACAGGCACAGGGCTGTCACTGTTTCAGTGACAGCCTCCGACGGACCGCAGTCGCTGCACAGCGGGAGATGGCAGTTCTCAGGGGGCCAAAGCATAGGTAAGTGCAGCGTCTGCCGCGGGTTGTGATAAGGACTTCCTCTGGACAACATGAGGACCTATTTCCGGACCTCCCTCAATCTTTGTGCAGAAGTTTAGTAATCCTAACCTGTCATCAGCCATCAGGGCAGGTAGGATGCAGTAAGCATCTGCAGAGGGCACTAGGCTGGAGGGAGAGGCACCCTCTCCACTTCGCAGCACCAGTTTCATGCTCCCCCTGAGACTGGATAGCCACCACTAGCTATGTCTTTGTAAGTCGCTTTCAACACTTTAGAGAGAGGGCCTTAAATTGTTTAACAGTGATGACTATTCACTGTCGCTGTGACAGGCTGGCTGAAGCAGTGCGCAGCATCAGCACCGATCCCCCAAGTCACCCCCTCCAGAGAGGGCGCGGCACACAGGAGAGAAGCAGAGAGAAGGAAAACATCTTTATCAGTATCAGAAATTGTTACAAAGATAGATTAGAGATTGGAAAGCTGGGGACATACAAGGGGAGGGGGTTTGAATGGCTTATTGCATGGCTTAGTGCAGCAGCAGCAGCTTTGAGTGCAGCTGCTGCAGAGATCCGAAGCCTGATCCCCAATGTATCCTAACTGCCATGCATTGTGTCCATATGAGCACATGACAAATGTGGCCATTGTTCGCTCATTGCAAGCGAGAAACAACCATGTTACAAAGATCTGAATCTAGTTCATAATTTTTATCATGCTTTCAAACATTTAAGAGCATTAAATAACGACAACATGAAATACAGTATTTTCATTTGAAGATTATACATCTGTACACAACTTGCTTTGACCTTTGAGTCACAGTGGCTTCCAACAATCCAAGTATGTTCTTGCCATAGTCTGCTATGACCTCCTTACCCAAGGAAGCAGCTGCAGATCATTAATACCATCCACAGATCTCCTGCTCCAGCCGTGTATGAAGCATCCAGAATTTTATTTGTGTGTACATCCTTTTGGAATGATTAGATAATGCTTTGGCTGTCAATTTCATAGAGGCAACTAGAAATGTCTTATATAAAACTTGGAAAAGCTGCCTATACATCTGTATTAGAACAAAGAATGTGTTTGGAATTCTGAGTTCTTCTTTTGGCTCTTGTGACTTGATGTTCAAGCATGGAATCTTTTGCTGCTCCTCCTGGCAGGACAACCCTTAAACAGAGGACTTGTTTACATTTTGACGATGATGGTTTCATAAACGAAAGGTGATTTCATCCAACATATTATCAGCCATTTTTGTCATTCTGGTCTTGACATTTATTGTTTTCTTATTATTAATTGTCCTATTACTTGCCCAGGACCGCTGACATGGGAGGCAACAGGGACCCTTGTGAGCGGGTGGATGCGGCGCCAGGCCGATCATCTCCTCACTATAAAGACTGCACAGCTCAGTGTGACGCTGGCGCGACCTCAGGTCACGTCAGCGTCATCCAGAGCATCATGACGTCAGCATCATCCAGAGCAGAGAGGGAGTGCCGCCGAGGAGCACAGCAGGAGGAAGAAGGTAAGATAAGTAATGGAGGGGGATTATTGGGACTCTGGGAGACATGAGGGGATCATTTGGAGGCTGAGGGGAGACGTGGGGATTATTTGGAGGCTGGGGAGGCATGAGGGTGATTATTTGGAGGCTGAGGGGAGACATGAGGGGGATTATTTGGAGGCTGAGGTGAGACATGAGGGGGATTATTTGGAGGCTGGGGAGACATGAGGGGGATTATTGGAAGGCTGAAGATACATTATTGGGATTATTGGAAATTGGGGAGACATGAGGGGGATTACTGGAAGCTGGTGATACATGAGGGGGATTATCGGAAGCTGGGTAGACATGAGGGGGATTATTGGGAGGCTGATGAGACATGAGGGGGATTATTGGAAGCAGGTTAGACATGAGGAAGATTTTGGAAGCTTGGGAGGAATGATGGGGGTTATTGGAAGCTGAGGAGATATCAGGGGGATTACTGGAAACTGGTGAGACATGAGGGGGATTATTGAAAACTGGGGAGACATGAGGGGTTATTAGAATCCTGGAGACAACACATGGAGTATGTATTGAAAGGCCTGGGTGACTATTTCTATAGACACTGATAACATGGCTCTTGTGTACCAGCTGTTTTCTTGGGTTGCAGACATGCTCGCATACGGACTTGAATGGCAGTGGCATGGTAAGTGTTAACTTTAAGCCTCGGCTTCCTTTGTGTTGTGGTTACAAATATGTATTTTGCTCTTTATGACACTATGAGACTATTGTGGTTAAAAGAATATTGAATTTGATACTCAAATGATATTGGTCTCAATAGTAAGATAGTTATAGTAGTTATAGATATTAAGATTTCAAAACTTCAAAATATGTGCAAAGACTTCCCTAAATGCAAATGCAATGCAGATAATTAATGTAAAAAAAAAAAAAAAGACTATTTAGTTCCGGCATGGATCAATTTATACTGTATGTCTTTTAAAGGGGCTATGTGAGTAGAAGTCAACTCACTTACTTTACCACACACAGGCCAGCTTACACATTAGAGGACCATAAAATGTGCATCTCAGACAGGGAGTACTGGGGGAGGGAGCCAATGGCACATGATGGGGAATACTGGGGGGGCAGGGGGCTGGAGACATGATCAGAGTACTAGGTGGCTGCAGACATGATGGGTTGACCACACACGCAATGACTTGACCATTCCCACAATGGGTTAGCCACGCCCTCTTTTGCTTCACAAATACACATATTATATAACATGGAGGGGGGAGGGGGCACACCAAGATGAGATGGGGCACCAGTGGGAGGGATAAGTTCTTGCCCCACCCAAAAAAAATTTGTGACGCCCCTGTTATATAGTATATATAGATATATACAATTATAAAGGAAGTTCATTTCTTTATTTCAATAACAATTAAAATAGTTTAGGTTATATTATAAGACCTGATCCAGTGTTGAGGCATACACATTTTTGGAAGTGTAAGTGCAGCAACTTTTTGCACTACACATTTGCAGAATGAGAGCAAGCTAAAAAAAAGTGTTGCAAAGTGATTGGCCCATCTGGAGGCCTTATTCATATCTCCATGCACTCCTCTGTCACTCCCCACACTTACTATCCAGGGGTTGGATGGAGTCCTCCCTCCTGATTAATGAGGAACCCTCTATACAAGTAATGTACATCTTACCAAAGATTCATAAGAGCCTGACCAATCCCCCAGGGAAACTCATTGTAGCTTGGACAGATTACATCACATCCTCCTTTATTGACCACTATTTACAGACATTTATGGGATAAATAAATCTTATATGAGGGATATGATGGACATCCTTAATTTTTTTAAGGATGTTAGTTGGAAGCCATGTTTTATACCCTGTTCACACTGAGCCAAAAACCCGAGATATTGCCAGGGGATGCCCTGACAACCCGGGTCGGGGCTCAATGTGAATGGGTGCACTGGCTGCAACCCGGGTCTAATGACCTGGGAATCAGACATGGGATAATTGCAGGGTTATTCCCGTGTCAGACCCGGGTTGCCGCCAGTGTGAACGGTGAAACGGTGAAACCCATGTTTTTTAACGCGGGTCTCACTGAAATGAAGCTGATTGGATAAAAAAGGGTCTGACCTGCTGGGCTGCTGTGTGCCCCGGCAATAACCCGGGTCGAAAATCCCGGGTTTTTGCCGAGGGGGCAGTGTGAACACGATATTCAACCTGACACCACTGATGTGAGCTCATTGTTTACCATCATAGAGCTTGGAAATTGTATAAGTACAGTTAGACTATTTTGATCAGATTCTGATTATCCAGAAGGCCTTCAGAGTTTTTTATATGAAGGTACTGGTTTTATTCTTAATAATAATTACTTTTATTTTAATTAGTCATTTTATTCACAGTTAGGAGGCAAGGCCATGGGAACCATTGCACACTACTATGTAAACATCTTTATGGCGGGCTGGAAGGAGGCCGCCTTCACATCAGCAGGGACAAACATCATACACTGGTGGAGATATTTCGACAATATTATTTTTATCTGTGGGGGCCTTGAAGAGTCTCTTAATACTTTTTGCGAATCACTGAATAGAAATGAAGTGGTCATTATATTATCCTATGATGTTAGTGAGACCCAAGTTAACATTTCATACAATATATGTTGAGAAGTGAACATTACACACCAAGAGTTTCACAAAACCCATTATTATTATATGTGGTTGGCCAACATTCCCAAAGGTCATTTTCAAAGGGTCAGAAGAAATTGCTCCAAGGAAGAGGTTGGGTCTCAGTAGATGGCAGTTATGAAAAAACTGTTTTTAGCAAATGATTAGGAGAAAGTGATCAGGGAAGTTTCAGAAAGGGAAGTTTCTTTGCCGAACGATAAGAAGACATAAGAAGGGTTGTTCTCAAGTCCCACTTGTAATCCAATTTTTTAGCAATTATAGGTACATGGAGAAGATTATTATTAAACATTGAGGTATTTTATCACATGACCTAGAACTGTTGGATATATAGGGGAAAGGCCTAAGTTTAAATATCAAAGAGCTCCGACACTCAAAAATCAGCTGGTCAGGTCGAGTTTTACTGCTAACAACAACACTAGTAACATCAGGAATAAGAGCTCTTTTTCATTGTGGTTCATGTTTGATGTGCAGAAATGCCCCAATGTGAACTTTGTGAGGAAGGTAGATATGATTAAAATACGTTCAAAATTGTGGCGTTCATTACGTGCAACTCCTGAAATTATGTGTATTTATTGGAATATGCCTGCAATAAACAATACACAGGCAGGAAATCCAGACCTTTTAAAACTAGATGGGGGGGACACCTCTGTAATATTAAGAAAGGTATGCTTACACATTCGGTATCAGCTAAAGATATACAAAGAAAAGATATACAGAGCTGTGACCCTCCTCATTAGTTAATTTCCTTGGTATCAAACTCACTAAGGACTGCTGAAGGAAGAACAATATTTCTCCAGGTTGGCTAGGACTGAGATGAGATTAATTTATGAAATGGATACGCTAGCACCCCAAGGATTAAATCTTGAGTTTGAATTAAAATTGTTTTTAGAAAGCCCCCCCCCCTTATTTTAATTTTGTCTCTTTTGTGTTCTTTTAGGATCCAGTCTGGGTTACACTTTTAGGACCGGATCCAAAGCTAAGTACGACAGGGGACTTACACAAGTCATTTGCGTAAGTCCCCTCTCTAGGAACAATGCGCTCACCAGATATTCCGATATCGTATTTACAGACGTACTTAACTATGTTATGTATGTCTCTAGGTACGAGGAAAGGGCCGACCCTTCATTTATGATGGCCGTATCTCCACCATACAGGTGGGGATAGCCATTTAAATGAGGGGTCCGGGGTGGGGTAGGCCCGTTACAACTTGATCTGCGTCCGTACAGACACAGATCTAATTGTGAAAGTTGAGGTAGCCATCTGAACGTGTAAGTGTTCATACTGCGTAACTACTGACCCCCTCACACACATAAAGCGTGCAGGGGTCTGGATCTTGTCCTCGGTTGCTAAGGAAGTCCAAATTCCTGTCTACAGCCATACCAGCCTGGCTAGACCCAATTTCTCTGATCTTGGAATTGAAGCAGGGCCTGACCAGTATCAGGTTTGGAGACTGCCTGAGAATACTAAGTGCTGTAGGACGGGTTGATGGGGGCCGCACGTGTGTAGTTTTTTTGCACATTACCAAAGGATCCTATCCACTTTTTGTATAAATAGAGTTTACCCCCACCAATATTAATAAAAAAAATGAATAATTAAAACAAATTGCACCACTACAGGGCATGCTGATGCTTGCAGAACTACCCTTGTATACTATGAGTTTATGTAAGTATGGTTTTGTGTTTTGTTTATTAAATTATGTTACATTTTAACTCTTTCAAATTTTTTTTATTGTAATTTTATTAAAATTAATACCATGATCTGAAATGTTGGAAAAGGAATAAAGATTTTTGAGATTCTAACTATTTACTATTTACAAACCATTGAATGGCAGAAATACCTTCATGGAAATAAATCCTCATCATGTGGTATAATAAATTGGAAATATCACAATTTTATAAAATACTAAAATTATGCTTAGTATTACAGATAAGGGGGGTCAGTCGTGAACAACCATGACTGTGATTTCTTTTCAGCTGCATATATTTTCCAAGTTATACACAGCTGAGGTTTTATATTGGAATAACAGATTGGGTGGCCCATATGTTTAATGTAGTGCATATCTAGAGTACGTTTACTTTTTTCATTACTATATGGTGAACATATGACATAACGGGGCTTAATATTCGAGATGAGAATTTCTGACAATTTTCTTCCATCTGTGCAATGTATATGAATTAATATGTTTTGAGTAAAATATTGAAATGTGTGGAAGCTAATGTTTTAAAGAAAAATATGATGTGAAAAAAGGAATGAATCTATAAAATATATTGGCAATATTACAGCTTGCAACTGTTTTATTGGCATTAAAGTACTGGTTAGAGGCTGCCAACATTTCATTTTAGTCGTGGAAATATATTTTCAGAATGAGCAAAGAAGTTATTTCTCCTCTGTAGGCCTCCGGGACCACGCTTCTTCTGGACCACGCTTCTTCCATTTCACCGCTGCTGCGCTGTCGGCTTGGCGCGGCTCGCGTCTTCCGGTTGCTTAGGCAATCAGGAAGCTTCCCGCGCCTCTCATTCAGGCTTCAGCTGCGTGTTCCTTCTGGCCATTCAGCTTGCAGGATTGCTGGCTCAATCTCCTCCCTGATTGGCCAGTTCCCCTGTAAATAGCCAGCACTGCATTCCCTCAGTGCTGGTTATTACGTTCTCCACGTGCCCAGTTATTTCTGCCCTTAGCTCTGATCTCTTCTTGTCCCTTGCTCTTGATTCTTGTCCCCTTGCCTTGTCTAGCCCTTTGCTCTCTGTACTTTCCTCTTTTGCTCTTTGGCTGTCTTCTTAGCTTTCTTGAGTGCCCTTTCTCTCCTGCCCAGAACCCTGCCTTTAACCCTGTGTGTTCCAGTTCCCACTCTCTTCCCTTGCTGTACAGCCCTTCTGTGTGATCCTCGCCTTCCTTGTTTGACTGTTCCTGTTAACCCCTCTGGGGGTTCCCACTGTTTGCTAGTTGAGTGATTGCCCCAGTTAGTCTTGTACGTCCTGTTTGTCCTGTCAGCCCTATCTTTGTCCACCGTCCCTGTTTAGTGTTTGCTGTATTTGTCATGGTGCA
This sequence comes from Limnodynastes dumerilii, assembly GCA_011038615.1. NCBI lineage: Eukaryota > Metazoa > Chordata > Amphibia > Anura > Limnodynastidae > Limnodynastes > Limnodynastes dumerilii. Next base: position 83,214 of record WWET01000200.1, on the reverse strand, counting down.
GTCTCTTCTGACCGGTCTACTCCCCACTACCTACTCTTTCTTTTACTCATCTCTATTCTCTTACTTTGTTCTTCTGCTCTTCTCCCGGGTGATCTCTAAGGGACGTATCCTGATGGATTCCTACCTGCTCCAGTCCATCCCCATCATCAGGGGCTCTGGCGAACACCCGGTCCGACCATTCAGGCTCTACGCACCGGTGATTAGCTCACTCCTATTCTCTCTCACTCTCTCTGAGGTGACTCCGGTTCTCACCCAAGGTAAATCCAGGGTACCCTAACAGTAACCTAATATATGCAATTTACGTAGGACTTAAGAACGGGACAGCTCTGAATCCCCTTTGTGAACCTATTTCTTCTAGGTTACTAGTGACTTAAGAATGAGGTGGAGTGTTGGGAAAACTTGAGAGCGAAGATAAAATGATTGGGTGGAGGGAGGCATTTAAATGAGGAAATCTGTGTGCGATTAGGCAGAAACATTCTTAATTAGCTGCCCTACACACACAACTAAGAACCTAATAAGGTAGCCCTATGGCATTCGTAAGACGGTTAAGAAGCTGATAACCTAGGGCGTGTCAGGGGAGTTGTCTTGCTACTAGTTGCGTATAATTAAGCTTTCTTAAGTGTGAATCAGGTCCTTGGTGTGTAAAAATTTATTTAAGCATTGATATTGCTTTTTATACACATTGGGCCTGATCCAGAGGTGGACATGCATGTATCTCTGCATGAGTTTTCACTGTGGATGCTCAAAAACTGTGTGCAATTGCGGCCCATTCAGATCAGAGCACAACTGGAGCTGTCATGGCTTGTGTTCTCAAGGGTGTGATGTGGAGATGGCATGTAGTCAATGTACAGTAAGGACGCACTCAAGCAAGTGCACCCAATCCAGAGCTGATCAAGACGTAAAAAGAGAATTGTTTACATCAAAACATTTGCACCTACCACAGGTCATGTGTGAGTCCAGGACCTATTTTAGACCTTTCTGTTATGATGGGACAATCCAAATGCATTCCAATGTGTCAAAAATCTCTGCCCCTGTGTTGTGCATGTGTTAATAAATTTCTACAAACAGTGATGAAAACAAATTCCTGTTTTAGTAAATATTAAAATTAAAGATGAGCGGTTTGAATTCTGTTAAATCTGACAGATCTGAATTTTGGGCAGGGCTCAGATCTTCCCACCAAATTTAAGTCCCAAATTGAGGCAAAACGCCATTTTCCTGGAAATGTTGGATCTTGCTGTTTTGAATTTTGCAACCTGAAATCTCTTATTATATGTCAGCCCTTTTGTGATTGGAGAGTTCAGGAGCACTGCTCTCGCGTGTTTGTGAGGCACTCCCTCGTGATTCTGGAGCCATTTTAGATAGGAGGTTGGTGGTGAAACAGCATTGTGTGCTGTAGCTCTACTGTCTATATAACCATATAGCATACAATATATATACGATATATATATATACTGTATATACATGATAGACTGAGCTAGTGATATACCCATCCACTTTTGTGTGGCAGTCATATTGCTCCGTTCAACTGCCTTTATTAGGGCTCTTTTTTCATTTAAAAAATATATGTGGCCAGGTGCACAGTGCACACTGTAATTTTTGCAAGAAGCTATTACACAATTCAGTGTAGTTAGTGCTATGCTAACTATAGGCGCGTAAGTGCCTCACGGACGTACAAGTGAATTACACTTGGGGACATACGCACGCATTCTGACACACAGAAAAATTTACATGAAAGTGGATGGGGGCATTTAAATGAATGCACGGAGGTGCGGTTATAAAGAATCGCATGGACGGAGGACACATACGCACGCAACTGCTCACGGAAAGTTACAAGTGGTCTATGGAGGCGGAAGTCACCGACAGCACGGCCAAAAGAGGATGTCATGGGTGTGAGGGGGTTTGGCCTGCACCGTGCGTGTGTATAAATACATATCTTTATGAAAACGGTTCTCTGAATAGTAGAAAATCAGCAATCGGTTAAGGAGGCTCATTGTGTATCTGACAGTAGTGATGATGAGGATGATAATGATGTTGAACAACAAGTGGATAGCAATGTGGAGGATGATGCTGTTTGTGTGGAAGAAAGTCAGACCTCAGTGTCAGCAGTTTGTGCCAGTGATAAGTGCATTGTCAAGCTTGAGTATAGAACCAAAAAAATTCACCTCCTCTGTGTGGAAATATTTTTGGCCAGATCCTAACCACAGTTATGAAGGCATCTGTGTCATTTGTAGGGCCAAAGGGCCTGATCCAGCGCTACGAAAATTCGCACGACGGGCGAATGCGAACGTACGCTCGGGCGTATCAACATACACGCCCCTAACACTCCCATAGTAAAGTCCCTGCTTACGGCGGCTATACCCTACACTGGGTACGCCCGTCGGCCGTACGAAAATTCGCAGAAAATACGCTGAGCGTACGGGCTTAGCACGCCCATACTGTACAATTTAAATGGCTATCCCCGCCTCCCTGTAGTAAAACGGGCGCCCAGCCGACCATCGTAAAAAAAATACGCCCCGCGAGCGAAAAATACGCTAACAATACGCCCGCTATTCGCTCATGACGCTCGGGCGACCGGAAGCTGTCATACTGGGCATGCGCGTTGCGAATTTTTTGCCGAATTTTCGCATACGCTCGTCGTACGCTCGCTTGCGATCGTTGCTCTGGATCAGGCCCAAAGTGAGTAGAGCCATGCTAAATGGTTATCCAATCTGTTTTAGCAAGCAGTCCAGAAACAGTTGCCAACAACAGAGATAGATCCCAATACGGCCAATCTCCATCGACAACACCTTCACCATCAATATCCTCATTAGCGATGGGGGGGTAGTTGTCAATGACAATATGTTTCACAACTGTTGCATTACTTTGCTCTATTGGTGTAACGTTTATTAGACTGTTACTCCAACTGGAATCCTTTGTCATGGCCTAAGGTTTGCTATTTCAAGGTAGATAATGTTTTTTTTCTTTGTGTATTGTTGGATTTGATATTTCAAATTTTTAAAGAAAAGGCAGGATGCTTATTATGCCAACTGATAATAGGAGAGGTCACTTCTGTGACAAACTTGATAAGGATCAGCTTCAGTGAAAGAGTCTACTGGTCTTTCAAACTTGTTTTATTTAACAAAAAAAAAAGAATGGTTTGCCACTACAAGCCAGTTTAACTGTTATACTTTTAGCTTATGCACAACTTTAAAAAAAAAAACAAGACAGGATGCCTTCTTCTACCATTCTACCAACTGAGAGGGGTCACTTCTGTGGCAAACTGCACCTGTACCTTGATCAGGATCAGCTTTAGTGAAGGTGTCTAATGGTCTTTTAAACTTTTAGGGTCTACTATTAGCTTGATGGTGTCTTGGTTCAAGGGTTCAAGGTGATTCCCACCTAATATAATGCTGGGATTCTCAACCCCATCCAAAAGTACCTCTCAGAGCGCATGTTTACCAGGTCTCATGGCTGGTGCACAGCTGTGTTCATGAATGACGTGTGAAAAGATGCACATGTTTGAGGCACTGTTTGTGTTACTTGAGGACAGGTTGAAGAATTCTACCCTTTGGTGACTTGTTTGCTAAAATTTGAAATTTTATCTAAAATCATTCATGATTCTCTTCCTGCCAACTCAGAAGGGGTCATTACTGTGACAAATTGTACCACTGGATCAGGATCAGCTTTAGTGAAAGTCTAATGGTCATGTGTTCCATAATTACAAAATTTTCTTTTATAGAGATTTTATAGAGATTGTGGACCTGATTCAGAGGCTGAAAATAAGAACTTAAAGTTACACCTGGGCAAAACCATGTTGATTTCAGGGGGAGTCAAGTTAATTTTATTC
>WWET01000200.1:46519-60323 GCA_011038615.1 Limnodynastes dumerilii | reverse complement strand
TTCCCTATGTGTTGTTTAATTTTCTGATTAAATGACTCTTTCCAGTTCTTGTACTTCCTGGTATTCGCCATCTGCTGCAGGCATTATCCCACACAGGTGTGGCTCATTGCCTTGCTGAACTCTCTGCTTAGCTGCCTTATTTAAACCACTCACTCTCAGCATTCCCCTGTCAGAGCAACAGGTAAACTTAGCCTGCTGATTTGTGTCCTCGAGCTTGCTCTTGTGTTCTGGCTCCCTAGTTCTAGGTCACTCCTCTGTTCCAGAATCTATTTTATCCAGTATTCTCCATTGGTAATCCTTGTTCCTGTCACTGTCGGTTCTTAGTTACTGTACTCTTTTAACTCTGGTTCCAGCTCTGCCAAGCCTCCAGTTTATTTCGTTATATACAGCTTATATAGCAGTGCCTCCACTACCTGTAGCTGCTACTATTGTGGACCTCAGATCCTGTCACACTAGTGCAGTGTCTGTGCGCTTGTTTAGAAGGCCACGATCTGCCACTTGCCTGCAGCCAAATCCATTCCCACCATCAGGGGCTCTAATAGCGTGGTCTGTTTACAGACCGGCATTGTGCCTGGATAGTAAGAGAGGGCAAGGTAAGGCTACTCTCCTTCCTCGTGCTGGCTTAAGATCCCACCACCTTAATACTTCCAAATCTGGAAAGTATACACTTAGCAGCCTTTCAGTGTACTATTTACATACTACTCTCCTCCCACATAGCAAAAGCGCTTCCTTCCCTTTTTCTCTATGCCATCAGAAATGATAACAGGACTGAACTCTGGATCGTAGCAAATTAAAAAACTTTTAATTGATTATGTATCTCGTTCTAAATGTTCTTATAGCACATGAACAGCTTTTAAAAAATAATAGATGTGTGTTGCTTATTAATAAGTTTGGACCGGATTCAGAGACACGTGTGTGTAAAGTACGCAAATATATGCGCGCATGTAGCAAGGCAACTCCCATGACACCCCTAGAATGGACGGATTTTCAGTGACTTACCCTTTCATAGGGCACCCTTAACTGTACGTGTGTACTTACATGACTATCTGCGCCCTCAAAAGCTAATTTAAATGCCTCCCTTTCCAACTTTACGAAACTTCACACGTACTTCACACATACGGAAGACAACCACACCCCTCCGTATGTAATTCCCTAAATGCGATTCAGAAGTCCGTGCCTAATGGACTTCTGTGCCTAAATCCTACGTAACGTGCGTGGAAAAAGTTACTAAGCATGTGCAGCTATCCGCTCCTAAATATACGCACGGAAAACCATGCAAATTCTTATCTGTGAATACGGTCCTTTATCATTTAGTCACCCATATGGTTTGTATTTGAAAACATTTTAGTATATAAACAAAATGAGAGAATTACTAAGCATGTGCAGCTATCCACTCCTAAATATACGCACGGAAAACCACGCAAATTCGTATCTGTGAATACGGTCCTTTATCATTTAGTCACCCATATGGTTTGTATTTGAAAACATTTTAGTATATAAACAAAGTGAGAGAACATTTTAGTATATATAACTTCAAATCTTTACCATTAGTCTTAATTTTCAAACTTTTAACATACAATTTATATAACAGTAATCTGTGTATATACACATGTCTAAATGACTTTGTAGTGTTTACATATATGTCACAATTGTTTAAACAACTTATTTTTCTACTTATATTAAATATGTTTAGGATATTAATTTACAGCTTTCTAAAAGTTTGAGTGAAATGATTTCCTCATGTTTAGTAAATTCTGCTTGGAGACTAAGTGAATGGAGAAAGCTAGAGTCTGCTAAAATATCAGATGAAGTCATAGAATAACATAAAACGAACACCTGTACACAGCCTTCCTGACAATTCCATTCTACCATTAGATCTGAGCAAGTAACAATTTATTGGATCTTTATTCAATGCATTCATAACAATCTCTAGGTCATGACTAGTTAAAATGCTCAGTTCAATGTTGCAAAACAAACACTACAGTTTAATACAGTAGTAGGTAAACCTAAGAATTTGGGGACAGATCCAAAGGACTAAAAGGCAAACATACAATAAATTGTTGCACAGTTACACAAGGGGATTTTAACTGGGAAACAAATACTAATGGACCTCATGTTAAATTGTGCATATTTTTGCTGTCAAAGCAGATGAACGAAAACAACATATATGCATTCTTTTTTTTTTTTATCAATTAGTTTTATTGATATTTGTACAACAAAAAAACAAACAAAAATGAACAAACTAAGAAAAGAAGTAATATCCTTCCTCCCCAAACAGTAAATAAACTTACATAACCCATAGATAGAGTACTAACGGTTGTTCATTGTCCCAAATACAATGTCCTTATAAGTGAATTATAAAAACATAGGACCAGATCCAGATTCTCACATGCTTTTTGTACGTGCAGGAGTCTGTCTGTCGCACTCCCCTCTCTCTTGTGTGGGATTTATTAAGCTTACGCTGCCATAAGCCTGCCTTAAGCCATACCCATCCCACACTGTACAATAAGCATGCTTCCTCCGACCCCGTTAGCGTGGCAACAAAAGTTCCGTAGGATGCTTGCTATCATAACACTAGCATAACATCTGGAGGGTGCAAGGCCACTCTAGTCAAATCAGGCAAATTTTTTGGCCTAACGTTATTTAATCTGGATCTGGTCCATAACTGGTAAGACTTAGTTATGATTCAAGCCATCAGTTGGTAGAGAATCAGAGGCAGAGTCAGAACCAAGTGCCTCACTTAGTTGGGGAACATGTGGAGTAACACCCGTATAGTACATAGAGTCCATCCATGGAGCCCATATCTTCTAAAAGTCTTCCTGACCAAGTAAACAAATATTTCATGAGGCAGGGACTCATTCACAAATATTATCCAATCCCTTAATAGAGGAGGTGAATCTGTCATCCATTTACGTGAGATAATGACCTGAGCCAGTGAGAAGAGGGTATAAAGGTATTTAGAGGTAGGCTTATTGAAAGTACCCTAAGGGAAATCACCAAACATACAGGCTTCTGGGTCTATAGGGAGAGTAATGAGCATTGTGTGGAGCGCAGTTCTCCACATCCCCTCCCAGAATCCATTTACTGCCGAACAGCTCCACAGTAGTTGCCAAAATAACCCAGTGTGCCCACTACATCTGTGGGAACCTTCGTCTGAACATCTACCAAGACGGCGCAGATGCTGTGGCATCAGGTATACTCTGTGCATTATATAGAAGTGAATTTGCTGGAATCATACAGAGGCTGTGGCTTGTTTGCTAGACTGTAGAATTGTTTCCCACTCCCCATCATCCACTGACCCCAGGTCCTCCTCCCACTTGTCTAAAAGGTCAATTATTTCAGGTGAAACTGCTGCACATAAGGTAGAATAGACTGACGATATTACAACCTCCCTGGGGAGAAGAAAGAACAATAGGGGAGTATTCCTTGTGCAGTTGGGTGAAGGACTTAAAAACATTGGGGTAGATCCAGACCAAAGGGCTTGTTATGTTTCATTGCGTAACGTATTTACGCTGGCGTATATTCTATGCACTTTAGACACTCCCCTCGCTCGTATGTACCTTAACTTTTCAAAGGGTAAGTACTGACGTATGTAATGGATTCACGTACGTAATTGCCTAACTCGGCCCATACTGTACGATTTAAATGCCTCCCTCCACCTACCAAACGTAACTACAGGTGTCATATGGATGAACCCACCCCTTCGTTTGTAGTTACGCTGATGGTACGTACGTTCAGAGTTTCGTTGCGTAACACCTACCGCGCACATGCACAGTAAATACAAATGTGCGTATAGCGTAAAATCGCTCGTGTACTTAGTTTAGGATCTGGCCCATTATTAGCATACTAACTCCATATTGATGTGATTCCATGTGCACACCAATTAGCTTTGCACACCGTGTTATTTATGGTACAAAGCTAATCCTGCTAATTTTTTGTGTGTATTTTTTTGTGGATATTTAAATAAAAAAAAAATAGGCAAAAATGGATGGGAAAAAACGCACCGCAGCAAATTGCATTGAACTCCATATTCTTTTTCCCTCTGTGGCAATCAGCTCAGGAAATTGTCGGTTACCCCACAAATGTAAGTCATGGTCCAATCCTTCCCCCCTAAAAAAAATTTCATAGGCTACCCTCCACACCATTCTCATCTGGTGAAGGCAAGGAGCTTTGCCCCTACTGCTCATTGATGCCAGCAAATTTTGTACTGGAGACCAATCAGGGTTGTGCTAAGACATTAGAGAAAATTCTGTTGTGGCATCCAGACTCCCCTTCGCCCAGTACTACACCTAAGTCAGTTGGGCAGCCAAGTAATAGAGCCTGAGATTCAGAAGAGTCAGTCCTGCCTCCTCTTTATGCAGGATGCTCATTCGTTCACAAGCTTTACTGCCCGCACATGTTAGTGAGGAACATAAATGCATTCTTACTCTAATGTTGATCTGCATCTCCTATAGCAGCTCTTTTGGACGCAGGCTGCTGTATGTATGAAAATTGTGTACATCTATATGAATACATGCAAAATACATCAATTATTAGGCCTGATCCTTACCTAATAACATTACTCGACGCATACACATGGCAGATTTTCCGCTTCAGAAGGCTTATCATATGGAACGGAATGCAGAGGGGTGATATGAGACATGTGCATACCTTATACCCATAGGGGTGGCAGGATAGGCATGCAGATGAAGGTAAGTGGGCAGTGGTAGTTCATCCATGTGCTATCTTACAGACCTCCGTGCATGTGAAAAGCACACGGAAGTCTGAATCAGGTCAATTGTCCATTGTGCACAACTCAAATACAACAAATATTGTCCAGAACTCAGGTAAGGCCCACTGTATCCTTCTTCTAAAATATTCTATATACTTTGAAGTTCTCCTGTAGAGACTGCAATGTATAGAAAGTAGCTTCTCATAGTAGAAATGCCTGGTTTGCCTGGTCCTCACCATCACCAAAAACACCCCATAAATATTTGAAGTGGACAACCGCTGTAAAATTATTAAACATTCTCTTACTGGGTGCAGACTACAGCCTTTTCATACAATCGTTCCTTTCAAACAATAAATGAGTGTTTGGCATGATATTGTTACATGCCGCCACGTAAATGCTTACCTTCCCTACCACTGGCACTCGCTGTTCTGTTCCGTTGCCACTGGAGGAATCATTCCCTGCAGTCCATTGCACCACACCTGGCTTGCACATGAATGTTACTAACAGCTGCTTCTAAGCCCTTCCTTCCTCTGCCTTTTATTACATCTTGGCTGCTGTGTTACAGACAGGTCTCCCAGCCAATCGGAGACATAAGCAGTGATCTGCCAGCCAATCACTGGCCAGCAGCCCATTTATAGTTCTGGCAGTGGCATTCATCATCCAATGTCGGTTATAGCATATAACGAAATATGGAGAAGCGCTAGATATACACCAAAGACATCTCAACAGGTAATAAAAAAGGATTTTTATTAATATTAGTAGATACGTAGATTACGTAAAATAGTTACTACGCATGCGTAGTAGTTACTATCGGCAAATTACGGCCGTATTTGGAAGACGGACGTTGTTGAGGATCCAGACCAATGATCCCATGAAATAACCTATATCTGAAGGTACACATTTTAAGCCAAAAAATACCCCTCAACTGCCCCCCACTTTTGGAACAGTGTCAGGCCTGCTCAGAGCTCTGGTTTTTACGACCCCCTCCCAATATCCTTATGACTGTTTATGACAGTTAAGCAATAAACAAAGGTCCAGGTCAAATAAAGGTCACTTCATATTCTGATATTACTTTAATCAAGATATTGATATTGACTCATATGATGACATTGTATATTCTGATGTTACTTTGTAGACCAAATATTGACTCATATCATGACAAATCCAATAAGCCAACATTCTTCATTGCGACAGCAGGTTAATTCGGTGTCTGAGAAAGCCTGTTCTGTGGCTTTGCTTTATGGGGAAGCGTGGAGCTTTTTCTCTGTATTTTTGCCACTCTCTCTATTTACTGTAAATGTCAGTGATGCGAATGTCAATAATTCTTTGTTCCGCAACAAAGGCCAACGTACGTAATTTGAGATCCTATATTCCATATGTTCGAGGGGAGTGTATACCCCCTGCACTCACCTCGTACATATGACCCTTCCGTATTCAGAATCCTACCTTAAGTGTCTGCATGCAGAAGGGTCTTGCATACAGAATGCAGGATCATACACCAGGGATTAGCTAAGCCCTTACTGTACAATCTGCATGCATCCCCCATCCCGCTGCTCTGTCCTGCCCCGCCCTGTCCTCGGAGATCAGCATACGCATCGTAACGTAGCTTTGGTTGTAATGGATTCTGTTGCTTACTAAGTTGCTAAATGCGAGTGCCGTAGAATGTGTTATTCAGGTGTCGCTCTTAAGTCTAGATCCAGTCCATTATATGTAATTATCTTTTTCTTTATTCCTACCATTTTATTCAAAAATGTTATCCTTTCCTCCATTTTATATATTAAGTCTTCCACTATAACTCACCTGTGAGCCACAGGTGATTTGCCAGCAAATACTGAAGTCAGTGTTAATAGTAAGACTTAATTAATTACTCATTTACAATAGTACATACACTAATGCCTGAAGTAGTACAATATACCGTGCATACTACAGCATAGCGGAGTGCATTTTTAGGCCTATATTTCTACCAAAAATTGTTTCTACCATTTAAAACTCAAACTGAGATACTCTATGAGTAAGATTATAAGGGCGCTAAAATGAAAAATGGAGATGTTGCCCATAGAAATCAATCAGCTTACGACTGCCGCATTACCAGATCCAATATCCTTATTGGCAGTTTATTAGTAATTATTAAATTTATTAGTAATAGCACAGGGTTCACAAAAATCACATTTGGGGCTAGATTTACTAAGGGTTATTATAAATCGCCAGCCATTTCTGCGATTTTCTGGTAATTTTTGAAGTGCAAATTTTCCGCGATTTAGCTTAAAACTGTGCAGAATTTTATAAAAAATTGCCACAGATGATGCCCCTTAGTAAAATAAAATATATCAAAAAATTAAAAAAAATTGTTTTTTAACTAATAAATGCATACCGTGGTATGCTTTTAACTCATAGCATGCTGCTGCATATAGTACTAGAAGGCACAGCATGCCCATGTTTAGCAGGGTATGCTGAGACTTAAAGTACCATCAGCGGCAGCATGCAAAGGGTTAAGTACATGTTACCGCAAACAAAATGTCCCCTTTTCCTAAAGTACAAGTATAAATGTCCCACGTTCCTAATATACAAATATGAATGTCCCCTGTTCATAAAATACCTGTATGAATGTCCTCCGCTCCTAAAACACAAGTCTAAGGGCCAGATTTACTAAGCTGCGGGTTTGAAAAAATGGAGATGTTGCCCAAGAAACCATTAAAATTCTAGCTGACATTTTCTAGTATGTCATAGGAAAGTGAGAGCTAGAATCTGATTGGTTGCTATGGGCAACATCTCAACTTTTCCAAACCCGCAGCTTAGTATATCTGGGCCTGATCCAGAGCTACGAAAATTCGCACGGCGGGCGAATGCGTACGTTCGACCGTGCGAATAAACATGCACGCCCCTAACACTCCCATAGTAAAGTACCTGCTTACGGCGGCTATACCCTACACTGGGTACTACCGTCGGCCGTACGAATTTTCGCACATAATACGCAAAGCGTACGGGCTTAGCACGCCCATTCTGTACAATTTAAATGGCTATCCCCGCCTCCCTGTAGTAAAACGAGCGCCCAGGCGACCGTCGTACTGAACGCACGCCCCTCGAGCGAAAAATTCGCACACAATACGACCGCTATACGCTCATGTCGTCCAGCCGACCGGAAGCTGTCATACTGGGCATGCGCAGTGCGAATTTCCGTACGAAAATACGCAAAAAACGATCGTACGCTCGCACGAAATCGACCAATTTCGTAGCTCTGGATCAGGCCCTCTGTCACTGTCCCCCATTACAATAATAAAAGCATCACTGTCCCCTGATACACTAATAAATGAATCACTGTCCCCTGTTACACTGGTAAATGAATCACTGTCCCCATTACAATAATAACAGCATTACTGTCCCCTGATACACTAATAAATAAATAATTGTCTCCGATACACTAATAAATAAATCACTTTCCCTGTTACAATAATAAAAGCATTAATATCCCCTGATACACTAATAAATAAATCATTGTCCCCCGACACATTAATAAACGAATCAATGTCCCCAATACACAAATAAATGAATCACTGTCCCCATTACAATAATAAAAGCATTAATATCCCCTGATACACTAATAAATAAATCATTGTCCCCCGATACACAAATAAATGAATCACTGTCCCTGTTAAAATAATAAAAGCATCCCTGTCCCCCGATACACTGATAAATGAATCACTCTCCCCTGTCATACTAATAATTTAATCAGTATTCCCCGTTACACTGATAAATGAATCACTCTCCCCTGTCATACTAATAATTGAATCACTATCCCCCTTTACAATAATAAAAGCATCACTGTTCCCCAATAAACTAATAAAAGCATAACTGTCCCCCGATATACTAATAAAAGCATCACTCTCCCCTGTTACAATAATAAAAGGATCACTGTCCCAGTTACAATAATAAAAGAATCACTGTCACCGTTACAATAATAAAAGAATCACTGTCCCCGTTACAATAATAAAAGCATCACTGTCCCCGTTACAATAATACTGCTTGATTTTGTACTGCGCATGCTAAGAGATAAAGAGCACGCAGTCACTACAAATCAGATCAGAGCACAACTCGAGCAGTGGTGTCTTGTGTTCTGACGGGTGTGTAGAGGGAGGGAAGGACATAGGGGTAGATCCAGACCAAAGTTACATTTCATCGCGTATCGTATTTACGCTAGCGTAATTTTTATGCACTCCCAAACTGCAAAATGCATGCCAAACCCTATCTTAACTTTTCAAAGCAGAACTACTGACGTACGTAAAGGCTACATGTACGTAGCTGCCTAAGCACGCCCATACTGTATGATTTAAATCCCGCCTCCAAAGCGTAATTACGAGTGTCGTATGGCTGTCACACCCCTTCGTTTGTAGTTACGCTGTTGATACGTGGCTGGTACGTACGTTCAGGGGAGCTCTAGTGTATAAGACATCTTAGACACTAGAGCTCCCCCTGACGTCATTAACAGTATAAAAGGGGACCTCTAGTGTCCGAAAGATCATTACCATCGGCGCCTCTGAACAGGAAGGAGGATGTCGTCGTCGTCGTCGTCGTCGTGGCAACAGGATGAAGACCGGACAGAAAAACTCCAAGCAACTATAAAGCCTTCTTCAAGCAACTGGATCATGCTACAATCAAATATTCCAGGACTTCAAGCAGCTATTCACGACCTCCATGCAAGTCATCCCAAGATAGATGACTGCTGAACGGTGAGTCAATACTATTTTTTTTTTAATTGTTTACATACACAGCACAAGACACATAGGTTTTTATTATACAGAGTGGCCACCTTAGTTTTAACATGTAAGGGGGATACATACTGTATTGGGAATGTATTTTTTTATAAATAATGTGTGATAATGTAATTATTGTGTGTTTATGTTTCACTGTTTTTTTTTTTTGGACATCGGGCAGAGCGCAGCATCCTTATAACCCTTCACATGCTGACGCTGATATTAATACAAGGCACAGCAATGCTGTGCCTTATAGTTCTATTAGTGCATGCATGCTAAGGGTTACAAGCATGATGCGCTTGTCATTTTAGTATTTTGTTTTAAAAAAGCAACAGCGAAACAGGGAAAATTGCAGTGCTTTCGATGGCTACCGACAGCGATTATAATTCGCCAGCCAAAAGTGTTGCTTAGTGAATACCGCGATTTTTACACAAAAATCGCAGCGATGGCTGGCGATTCATAATAATAGAATAGAAATAATAGAAACAAAAAACATTTTTAAAAACAATACAAGAGAATCACAGCCTTGTGAGCGCTTAATGTTATCCAGTTTGTGTGTGTGCGTACTGTATATACAGTATATCCATCCAATCTCCCCCCCTTGCATGAATCCAGTCTTCCAATATTTCTCCCATGTGTGTCTCCAGCCTCCCAGTATTCTCCTTTATGTGTCTCCAGCCTTCCAATATTCCCCATCATGTCTCTTTAGCTTCCCAGTATTCCTATCATATGCTTCCAGCTCCCAGTATCCCCTTCATGTGTCTCCAATACCCCAGTATTTCCATCATGTGTCTACAGCCCCCCCAGTATCCCCATCATGTGTCTCCAGTCCCCCAGTATCCCCATTATGTGTCTACAGCCCCTCATAATTCCAATCATGTCTCTGCAGCCCCCCAGTATCTCAATCATGTGTCTCCTGCACCTTAGTATTCCCATCATGTATCTTCAGACCCCCAGTATCCTCTATCATGTGTCTCCAGCCCCCCAGTATTTCAATCATGTCATTCCAGCACCCAGGTATTCCAATCATGTATCTACAGCCTCCCCAGTATCCCCATCATGTGTCTCTAGCACCCCAGCACTTGACAGGTCCTAAGTTTCATATGTGCCTGGGGGTGGGGGGGGGGCGAGATTATTTAGATTCAGTCTATGATAACCTCCAAAGTGGAAACGACAAGTATATCAATCTTTCCTCTTTGACTTATGCTGTCTGAATCACCGCTACTGTGATTGGGAACATCAAAGTTAATTGTATAATTTAGAAACTGCAGTCTGTCTGATCAACAGCAGCAAACAATCCATTTTGCTTAGAGATAGAGTTTAAAGAGTAGAGTAATTTATTCTAATGCTTTTCTTGTTCTTATAAATTTCTTATACATTTTAGTGCTTTGTGTATGCTATACTGGTTACATGTCTGTCCTCTTTGACAAATCTCTGTTCTGATCCTGTGCTGTTTCCACTACTCCTGGAGAAGATCTAGATGAAGAAGTGGAGGAGAATTTTTTAGAAGGTTTGGTTAGAGATGCATGGAATGTGTTGGGGATCTCATGCTGAGTGGGAATTTCTATATAAAGGCAACAGGACTAATTGTCTTTAAAATGATAAAGATCTATGTATATGGTTCCCATCTTCTAACACAACTGTTTGATCCTGATATTCTTCATGGATAGCCAAACCCAGTCTGCTACTTTGAATCTGCACGTACTCTGTTATCCATCAATCAACTGGTTGATGCAAAAGGCTACTTGTTGAAGAATCCTATTAGCCTCCTTCCCCAAACTTCCTAGAACTTGGAGTTCACTAGTGGAGATATGAGTTTGTAAGGAATTTGCCCTGGGGTGATAACCGAAGACGCAAAATAATGGAGAAACTGAAGTGAATGAATGACAGGCATTGTAGTAGTCAAATTCTTCCCAGAATAGGTTGTCTGTGCAGTTCTCCTGAAACTTAGACTTGTAGCATCTCAAATATTGTTCCAGGGACTGATTTACCCTCTCTGTCTGGCCATTAGATGACAAATTGTGGTCCTCAGTCTGATAATATCCTCGGGAAGCCCATGTAATCTCGCAACATGTTTGTAGAAAAGTCCAGACAGAGAGCCTTAGGTAGACACCTGAGGGGAAGAAAGTGCCATTTTGCTAAACCAGTCAACTAAAACTTCAACTATGGTCGTAAACCCTGAAATGAATAGAAAGTTGTGATGAAAGCCATGGACAAATGGAACCATAGACTTTTGGGAATTGCAGAGGACTGACCAGGTGGGACTGAAGAGATTTATTGTGGCGCAAGACTCACAGGATCCAACATAGTCAATGACGTCTTCAGAAAAGATAGGCCACCAAACTGTATGAAATAGAAGATCTTGAGTCTTACATACCCCAAAGTGACCCGCAGGAGTGAAATTCATTCAGGATCTGTTTTCTGAGTCTCTCTGGTAAAAATAAGTGGTGAGCTGGTCTCCCCTCCAGTGCTTCCCCCTGGACCAGTTCCATCTATGACTGTAAGTACTGTGCCAGATCAGCAATAATGGGGGAGGTAGGAAAAATGGGTAAAGGTTATTTTTTAGCAACATGGGTTGGAAGGAAAGAGTTGGAGAAAGCATCTGCCCGTTTATTCAGGCATCCTGGTCTGTAAGTATCTGAATCTGGTTAAAAAAAAAGAAAAGAGGGCCCATCAGGGCTGTTGAGGATTCAGGCATTTGGTCGATTCAATGAACTCCAGATTCTTGTGATCCGTGGTAACAGTAATGATGCGAAAGCCAATTCATTGGTTTTTAGTTCAGTTACTCATATCGTAGTTTTGCCCAGACACTAAACATTTCTTTGAAAAGTATGCAGATGGGTGTAATTTGGAGTCATCTGGGTCCACCTGCGAGAGGTCTG
Organism: Limnodynastes dumerilii; assembly: GCA_011038615.1. Classification (NCBI taxonomy): domain Eukaryota; kingdom Metazoa; phylum Chordata; class Amphibia; order Anura; family Limnodynastidae; genus Limnodynastes; species Limnodynastes dumerilii. The sequence goes on along the minus strand of WWET01000200.1, from coordinate 47,982 downwards.
CCCTGGCTCCAACCTCAGATGCATCCACCTCGACCACAGATTGTAGGTCTGTGTTAGGGTGTTGCTACACAGAAATGAGGATGGAGAACCCCTTGATAAACCTTCTATAATAGATAGCAAACCTTTTGAGATCATCAGGCTGGACCCACTCCAAAATGACCTATGTGACTTTGTTGGGGTTTATAAATAACTCCAGGGTAGAAATAATATGTCCAAAGACAGTCACTTTGGACAATTCAAATTAGCATTATCTTTTATCTTGGCATAAAGGTGATGCCTTCAGTGAGTATTTAGCAGATGTGTTGCCTGTGGCTCTATGAGGCTCTATGTGGCTCTATGAGAAAGTTGCCCAGAAACTCCCTGAGCACATTGGGGTAGATCCAGAACTACGTGTTCCGTACGTTTATTCGCGGAACGTATTTTCGTGCACGTAAGTTCGCTACACTCCCCTCGGCACACCCCTTGCACGGACGCATTTTGTCAAGATACGCTTCCCAAACCCTACCGTAACTTTTTCAAACGTAACCGCAGTCATACGCACACGTACGTATGGGCTGAACGAATTTACGCAGCTAAGCACGCCCATACTGTACACTTTAAATACAAACCCCCGCCTACTTCACGTATTTCACACGTAATTTCGAGTAACGTAAATTTGGCACGCCCACACGTAAGTATTTACGTGACACATACGTGAATGGCCCATACGTTCACAATTATGCAACGTGAATGTGCGCATTTTCTATGGTGCGCATGCGCAGTGCGTACTAAACAGCGATTTTACGCGTCTGCCACGCGTAAATTCGCTTCGAAGCGTTGTTCTGGATCAGGCCCATTGTTGATAAAGTCTTGAAATACTGCTGGAACATATAAAATAACCTGAATGGCATCATCAAGTACTTGTAGTGTCTAGAGTGGGTATTAAATGTTGTTTCCTTCCTTAATGTGAACTAGGTTATAGGCTTCTCTGACTCTTGTTTGCTCCTGCAAAATTGCCACAGTGTGAACACTAGAAGATGATTCCTTTCTCCTAAAAAAAAGGTCCCCTTGTATTGCCTTTAGCCGGCGTAACTGTGTGTAACTATGATCACACAGGGGGAGTGCACCAGAGCTACGCTGGCCGTACTTACGGACAGAGGGCCAGCATAGCTCTGGATCAGGCCCACTATGAGAAGATCACAAGTCCACTTTACGTTAAAGAACTGTGTGATCAACATCTTTCCCCTTTGCACTGTTAGATTCTGCATACAGGAATGAGTGGCTGATACAAAGTAAAAAAGCGATTTAACCACAGCTGGCAGAGATTACTGAAATTACTTAAATGAATATACAGTATCAAATGTATCTAGAAAACGCTAATGTCAAAACATAACTGTGTTCTACAGTGATTTAACAATATTTCTGCAACATATATGCTACAACAGTGTATTCTACAATTTATTTGTGAGGTGAGTGAAATGCTG
>WWET01000200.1:33586-46487 GCA_011038615.1 Limnodynastes dumerilii | reverse complement strand
GAAAGAATGTAAACAGCATTACATTTTGATTAATATGTTAATAGATCAATAACTAACTTTGGAAGTAGTAAAAAGAAACATTAACAAAGGTCTGGATTTTGCAAGATATTTAAATAATCTGAAACTATATTTTATGTTGTATTTTGTGCCTTGGACAGCTCTTGAAGCAGTACCAGTTCTAAGCACTAGGTGACAGGGTTGCAATGCAAATAATTAATGTTGTAGTTCATATGTTAAACAGCTGTTGGCAAAGAAATACACCGATTTTATTAATTACAAAAGATAGAATTGATAGGTTAGATAAATTGTGTGGGTTTTTTACGATCTTAGATTATTTATAAAATGTGCCATTTTTTGACAATATTCATTTTTGTAAAATATTTAAATCACATTTGTGATGTTTATAAGTATGCTTGTTTAGCAACAGATGTCTGTTTGGTGATACCAACTAATACAAGAGTATATTTATTATTTTCTGTTTTATTAAAGATTTTCAACCAAACAATATAATAAAAGGTCTCCGTGGTGTCTAAGCTTTGATCTGATCCCTGGTAATACTTGGGGTGTGGGGGAAAGGATGCATAGGCATACACAGGTCATAATTGTTGACCATGGTTGCCCACTGTCCTGGGCACCCTGTTGGGTAACTGTCCCAGTCAGTTTGGACTTGGTGCTGACTTCAGGGACAGTTGGGAGGAAACACTATGTATTCGAAGGGGATATGAACAAGCTTCTTAGTGGCCTATTTATAATGATCGTCATGCCAACTGCATGCTGGTCAAGTACACACTCTGGTGGTATGCTGGTGGTATGGTGTGTAAATAGTGTGGAAAACCTTTTATATAAAGCTTGCATTTTTTCTTGGTGGATGGGAATGTTTGTGTCATTAAAGGGACACAAATTTCCAGCCTAACACTTCTCTACACTGAAAATTGCTGTGTATACCAGTAGAAAGTGCATCATGGTACATAGTAACTATAGTTCATCAATAATTAGCTCATACCATCCAGCCTCTCTCAGTCATGGATTGATAGCAAAAATAACTGCTCACATTCTGGCTAATAAGTTATACTATGAATATATTATATATATTTTCTTCTGAAGTTTTACTTGCTATATTTAAAGGAAAATTGTTCATAAAAGCAAAATTGACATCTTTCAACCCTACAGCCATGTTTTACCTTTTAGAAAATTGGCCCATTGAATAAAATCAGCAAAATATATGATTTCTGCTGTATAATACTTATACCACAAAGTGTGATAGAATTGTAATGCAAACAACAGGAGTAGATTTGTGATGACATGTCCTGTATTGTTTTTCTTCTAGTGTGTCTTTCTAGTGAAATGTTCTGCTTTACAGAAAGCTCTCTAACTGATGATAGGGACTGCTTGATAGTGATCTGCATTGCTAAATCTTTCAATTCTGTTTACAGCAAGCATAGATGAAGGGAAGAACAGTGTGTGACTGGGGTGTGGATCTTCTTCAAGAGCGACCCTACTTCGATAGGGCCGTTCTCTCCCAGCCAGTTTTAAACTTGCTGGGAAACCGATTGCTTCTGCCTCGAAGAGGCATAGCAATGGATCCCTGGAGCACCGAACACGTTGCTCCGAAAGGTAAGTAAGTATTCTATCCCCAACCCTCTCCCTCATCCTTACCCTAACCCTCCCTTCCCTGCAGCCTGACCCTAACCCCTCCTTCCTCCCAGCCTAACCCTAAATTTACCTTCCCTGCAGCCTGACCCTAACTCCCCACTTCCCTGCAGCCTAACCCTAAGTTTTCCTTCTCCATAGCCTGATCCTAACCCCCCCTTCCCTGCAGCCTGATTCTAACCCTCCCCTTCCATGGCCCTAACCCTACTGCTCCCTTCCCCAGAACCTAATCCTAATCCTAACTGTCCCCCTAATCTTAAAAGTCCCTGGCTACTCACCTCTCCGGTGGTCCAGCGGCGGCGCTTCCGAAAATTAAAGAGTGAGTATGCTGATCACATACTCACCCATTCATTAAAAAAAATCTAAAATGGCTGTTATTCCCAAATAGAGACAGCCAAAAAGGAACTATGGAGAACAAGGTGAAATCCATGACTGTTCGACTCGAAATAGTAGCAGATTTGTGAGCTTACTGGATAACAATAAAGACCTTTAAAATGACATCATACAATTATTATTTTTGAAATGCACATTGTATTAAAATTTCACACTATTGAAATATTTAACATTCATTTACCTTGTTTAAAGTAGAACGGTTATAATATAATAGCTACTTTCTGTTATTATTTCCTTCCAAATGTTCCTCAGCTAAAACTCACCTAATGTTATGATTGCCTGTATTTCCATTTATGGCTAATAATTGTCATCATTTGGCTTACACTTAGTACATTTGCCAATTCACAGGGATTTCACTACCGACCAGACTTTTTATGCAATCCTACAACCAACCTAGACCTACAACACCCGATCTATGTATGTATACACTTGTCCAATTTTATTGTCGATCTCAGATTTATAGCTGCCATCTGCTCAAGGGATTGTGTCATTGCACACACTCTTCCAAACTTTACCTGTGCAGCTGCCACTCACAGGCATTGTTTACATAAGCATCAGGAGAAAATTGGACAAACCAGTCGCAGGAGTGTACATTCTTGTAAATTGGTCAGGTGATTGGCGATCGGGTCTTCTGATTTTTCAGCAGGTTTAAAAATCTTAGATCTAACCAGATGACCAGGACTAAACATAATGGCCCGTATCGGACGTCTTTCAGACCACATTTACGCAATCTATGTAAGAAAAAGATACGTAGATTACGTTAAAAAAATTTCTACACATGCGCAGTAGAAAAATTGCTAAACACCGGACGTATATGTTATACGTCCGGTACTCTGAATACAGGCCAATGAATGGTCATGTAAGCATACATACTCTTCCAATGTCTGAGCAATCGATAGTTTGGATGAGAATTGGAAAAGTGTGTACACAACTTTATATACCAGGATTTAAAGAGATGAGAAAATTAAAAATTCTTTACCAGTTATGTGCATTTGCTTATTTTATTAACATTGATTTACATGCATTTAACTTGCTTTTGACTGCAGTACTATTCACAATAGAATGGCAATGCATCTTAAACACAAAACCATCAAGTAACAGCTTATTAAACTGCTAAAAACACATTATAACCACACAAGTACATGCAATGCACTTAAAAAAAAATCAGAATCAAAATGTACCAGTTTGTGTACGTAATTGAAGTTAACTATTATATGCTAGTGTACGTAGTTTAAGTGAACTATTAATAATTACAATGAATACAATGATGAATTACATCTTTATGAAAATTTACATAAACAAAATATATTTTTGCATCTATCTCATTTCCCTTTTCTTTTGAAAAACTACAATTTAGGTGCAAATATTTTCTCCAACCAGCAAGTTTGCACAGGCTTTCGGTGTTCTTAATACAAGTTAGTAATGCTATGTTTCTGCCCCGGGGAACTTTCTTAGAAGCGGCATATTTTCACATTAGTTTCAACTGCCAATACTTTTTCAGGACTTGTACACAGTGAGACAATCCCATTTGTTCTACAAACAGTATGTTAGTTTTTTACATTGCCATAGGCGTTAAATACATTACAACTCTTGCATTCTTGATTTTCAGCAAATGATATACTGTCAGTATAGTCTAGATAATAGAGATATCAAAGCAATGCTATTAATAAAGTACACTATATAGGATGACAACAAAGAAGATGTGGATGCGCAAAAAAGTTTTAATATAGAACTATAATTTTTTGGTTATAATAACACATTTATAGGTGGCTCTTCAATCTTTAATCTAGCCATTAAAAATAAGTAAATAAGTATAAAAATATATAAAGAAGTAAGTCTGCTGCTTAGCTTAAACATAGAACAATCAGTGTACAGAAAAGTCAGTTTAGAGATATACTTGTTATAAGTGGGCAGACCCTAATTAATGTGATATAAGAATATTTTAATAAAATAATAATAATGGGCAACGCTTGTGAGCGAATTTACGCGTGGCGGAGACGTAAAATCACGTTTTTGTAAGTACTGCGCATGCGCATCATAGAAAATACGCTCCACAACGTAGCGGAAATGTGAACGTATGGGCCATTCACGTATGTGTCACGTAAATACTTACGTGTGGGCGTGCCAATTTTACGTGAGTCCAAATTACGTCTGAAATACGTTATGTAGGCGGGGGTTTGTATTTAAAGTGTACAGTATGGGCGTGCTTAGCTGCGTAAATACGTGTTGCCCATACGTACGTGAGCGGATCACATCGGTTACGTTGCCAAAAGTTAAGGTAGGGTTTGGAAAGCACATCTTGGTCAAAATACGTACATTCAAAGGGTGTGACAAGGGGAGTGTATAGAAGGTACGCAAGCGTAAATATGCTACGCGAGTAAACATATAGCAAACGTGGTTCTGGATCTACCCCAATGATAGTATTGATGGGCTGGATCCAGACTTAAGTAAGTGCTTGATATTAGTTAGTCCTGGGCTAAACCATGGTGATTGCAGGGGGAGTCATATTTCACCTGTTGCAAACAGTATTAGAGTTGAGAGGTGATGTTTCCTATCCCAAGTCTAAATAACAGTGTAATAGAAAAGCTAGTCAGTATCTGTGTGCAGTAAGCAATTCAAAGTCCCTGCATGCAAAGAATACAATTAACTTGACTCCCCCTGCAATCAACATGGTTTAGCCTAGGAGTAACTAATTTCAAGCACTTACTTAAGTCTGGATCCAGCCCGATAGTATTAATAAATTGTGTATTTAAAATTTTTTATATACAATTCTACCATTTTTATGATAAAGGGTAACACACCGAACAATGCAAATATGTCATTATGTAAAAATTGAAAATTATAATAAATTATAATAACATTAACAACAACAATAATAATAATAATTTCAGATCTTGTATTTTTTTTTCTTTGCATGCAAAGTTAATATTAAGGAATGAATATATGTATAATAATATTTACTTTGCCCAGTTTCTATGTCAGTTTTAATAAATGTTCATAGTTCAGACTTTAACCTTGCCTGCAGTTATTAGAGGATTGGCCATGTTCAGAAAGGGCTGGAAATATAGAAGTACTAGTGGAAGAGTTGCAGACACAATCACTTGGCTTCCTGGTTGTAAAGAGGAAGAACATAAAAACACAATTAATTCTGAGCATGCTATAGCTTAAACAAATGATCAGGTATTGCATTCACCAGGTATATTTTGTAACATATTAAATGACAAAAATGCTTTTGACAAATGGTTATGGCCCTGATTCACTCTTAAGAAGCTGCTGCTTTTTAGGTGTGTATATTTAGAATCAGATAAAATGCGCATGCATAGTAACTTTTTTTTACTTCAACTCCGTGCTTAGTGAGCTAAGTAAGAAGGGGTATACCAGACCTCCATAAGAAAGTGCAAAAGAAAGTTGAACTCAGACCCAGCGCCCTACACCTTGAGAAAGGCTGTGGAATACAGCTGAAACGCGTTGGTGGTTGTAAGGGGAGTCTGCTTTTTTTCATCTGACCGGTGTCCGTTTTGCTCCAGCCGCACAAGTCTGTTACAGCGCTGTATACCATGATGGTCATTTGATATGCTGTATTTTTTTTATGACTAATTTGTTTAGCAATAAAAGTTTCAGTTTTTAACCTCTATTTTTGTATGCTTCAATCCCTTGGTGACCTTCTCCTTAAAACCTTCCAAACGTCTAATGAATTGATGAGGACCGTGTGATTGGGATTCCATAGCTCCAATCGGGTTACTGTTAAAGGGAGAGAGCGCATATATTGGGATTATTTTTGTGCCTCTCCATAAGAAGGTAGTTAAGAAGCATTTAAATGGGTCATTAAGGGTGCGGTTTTCAAAGTACACACATACTTAAGCCACTTAAGCACAAATATACGCACAGAGGTAGCCCTATGGATGCGAAAGTCAGCTAAAATTCGTAAGTTGCCTTGCCACTTAGTTGCTTATGTTTGTGAATCTGTGCGTATTTATTTCCCCTCTTAACTGTGAATCAGATCCATTTATTACAACAAAGAATATTTTGAACCTTCTTTATTTATTAACAGGTTCTTATATAGCGACAGCAGATTACATAGCACTTTACAATTTTAACAATCATTATAACAAGACTGGGTGGTAATAGACAGAATGAGTGGGTAAGAGGGCCCTGCCTTCAAGCTTACACTCTATAGGACATTAAGGATTGGATAAGTGCTATTTAACACACAATGAACCGTCCAGCATGTAAAGTAATAGTGCTCAGTGCTCTGTATGATCCAGTGACACAGAATAGTTAGTAGCAGCACTAAGAGTAATTTTAGTATTGAAAGTAAAGTTTTCAAATTGTGTTAATTGTTTAATAAAAAAGGTAAACCGGATAGCACAGTGGTTGTAAATGGGGTTGACAACTATTAAGCAGTAGTTTGTGCAAGTTGACTTGTCTGAAGAGATGAGTTTTAAGGGAACACTTGAATGTTTTAGGAAAGTAGAGGATAGACTTATTGAGTGAGGAAGTTTATTCAAGAGATTGGGTGCAGCACGGGAGAAGTCCTGTAACGGGGAATCAGAGCATTTGTTCAGTGCAGAAGAGAGTAGTAGGTCTTGTGAAGATCTGAGAGAAAGCAAGCTGGGATATAAATTGAGATGAGTGAGGATATGTAGGTGCAGTGTTATTGATGGCTATGTAGGTTAGCAAAAGGATTTTGTATTTGATTCTGGGTCAGGCTGTGGTGAAGGGAGATTTAGAGTCAGGCTGCGGAGAAGGGAGGTTAGGCTTAGGCTGCGGAAAAGGGAGTGTTATGGTAAGGATTAGGGAAAGGGTTGAAATTAGATTTTTTTACTTACCTTTCGGAGCACCATGTTCGGTGCTTAGTGGATTGATTTCTTTGCCTCTTCAAGGCAGAAGCAATCAATTTCCTATTCAGTTCGTAACTGCCTGGGAGAGCACTGCACTTTCAAAATAGGGCCGTTCTCAGTGGGGACCCACACCCAATCTCAAGAAGAGCATTGCAATAATTAATGCAAGAGATGATTACTGCATGAATGAAAATTTTAGCAGTGTCTTGTGTGAGATATTTGCGTATTCTGTAAATGTTTTTTAGATGTATGTAACAGGACTTAGAAACAATTTGTAAATGGGGAACAAAGGGCAGTTCATAGTCAAGGTTGACACCTAATCATCAAGCTTTATGAATAGGAATTAAATCATTGTTGTCAACAGAGATGGTGAGACTGGGTGGGTGACTCTTATCGGCAGGTGGAAATTATTAGCTCTGTTTTTGAGAAATTGAGTTTGAGATAACGGGAGGACATGCAGGATCAAATGGCAGAGAGACATTCAGTTACGCGGGCCAACACGGTTGGTGAGAGATCAGGAGTAGATAGGTAGATTTGTGTATCATCTGCATAAAGATTATACTGAAAGCCAAGTGACTGTATTTGTTGTCCAAGGGAAGTGGTATAGATAGAGAAGAGCAATGGACCCACACTGAGCCTTGTGGTACTCCAACAGATAGGGGAAGAGCAGAGAAGGTGGATCAAGAAAAGCTAACACCAAAAGAATGATTAGATATGTAGGATGTGAACCAGGAAAGAGCTGTATCCCGAATACCTAGGGGTTGTAACATATGTATGAGATGAGACAGTCGACAGTGTCAAAAGCAGCAAAAAGATCCAGTAGGATTAAAGAGAGCAGTGACCTTTAGATTTAGCAGTAATTAGGTCGTTGACTACCTTGGTCAGTAGAGTGTTTGGAACGAAAGCCTGACTGAAGAGGATCCTGAAGATTTTTTGAAGAGCGGAAGTGAGTGAAGCGAGTGTAGGCAAGTCTCTTGATCAATTTTGAGGGGCATGGAGCTGGGAAATGGGGTGTTAATTAGAGGGAGAGTTGGGGGTCAGAGTTTAGTTTTTTCAGAATTGGAGTGATTTGTGCATGCTTGAATAAATACTGGAAGATACCAGAGAGAGAGAAAGATTGCAGATAGTAGTTAGGGTTGGAATAATCACAGAAGATAGACATCGACTGACTTGTGAAGGCACAGGATCAAGAGGACAGGTAGCAGAGTAGAAAGATAAGAAAGCAGACATTTTCTCTTCATCTGTGGGTTGGAATGAGGACATGATGCCAGAATGTGGAGGCAAGTGGCTGAGCAGTATGTTAGTTGATGAGGTGTTGATATTTCTTTTTTTAATCAATATTTTTTACTGAAACTTATACTGTACATATTTAAAAATAAAGCAGTTGATTATACTATGTATGGCAAAGCACATGCATCAAATAACCACTTCAGACAATATTTCTTTAAAACAGACTGCTTGGCCAAGTATTACTAGCATTGGACTGAAGTGACTGGACATATTCAGTCTTAACTATAAAATCCTCTTAGCTTAGTGTGTGTGTGTCAGTCCGAGACTATTTACCACTGACATGCTACCTGAAAGCATTGGAAAATGTTATAGTCACTAGTCACTTTATTCTGTATTTTTTTGCATGAGTCCTCCTTGCAAGCTGAGCTACGAGGAATCCCAACTTTCTCCTTAGATAACCTAACAACTGTTACATGAGACACAATTAATGAGATTGGAATGCCTTTTTTTTAATGAAGGTGGTGCTGATGGGGAGGTTGATATAAAAGTTACAGTTTATTTATTTTGTACATGATATTATACAATGATGTTTATTAAAATTTGCAGTTGCATAAAGTATGGATATTCAGCATCTACTGTATGAAAGAAAATGTATAACTTACTTGCCAGTTGTGCAATTAATTCATAAGTTTTATAAAAGTTTGTATTTTTGTCATTTTTTTTTCCATAGAGAAAATAATTAGACTTAATTACAGTATGCATGGGAATCCTGTTGCAGCTTTGAGACTTTGTATGAGGCAGAGTGGAAATGATTAACTTATTACTACCACTGACTGTTACAAAGGCAATGTGTTCCTTACCCATTGCCAGAAGGCTTTACTTATTTTCCACTAGTCTCGAACTGTTAGAATGCAGACAAATTTTCAGATGTAGAATAAAAGGCTGTTTTGTAGTGGAGATAAAAGCAGATGATATGTTACGCTATCTATTGGCAGATTTTCTGCCATGACTAGCCATAAATTTCATAGTACGGAAACATTTTAGACCCAGAGTTAGGTTTTCAATACCATATGTTCATAGATTTTGCAACCATTCATGTGAGCCTACTGAACAATAGATGTGAATACAATTATGTGGCAGAGAAACTTACATTTAAGACCATTATGATTATAGGGTAGATTGCACATATTACCAATTACAATATCAAGAGTATATGTTAGGCTGCACTCAAGGGGCTAGATTTACTAAACTCGAGTTTGCCAAACTCGCTGGAGTTTGCAAGTATTTGCCGGCAATTTAAAAATCTTTGTATTTACAAATGTAAACTCGCCCATAACTCACCAGAGTTTAATGTTTTAAGCTCGCTGCGGTTTACATTACGATGGGGTTCTTTTTCAGCCACAACATATAAATTTACTAAACAGTGGTTTTTGAAATGGCTGAAAAATCACCCAAAACTCCAGCGAAAAAATAGAAGTTGGTGTGAGTGTTGATTTGGTAAAAATCAACACCCACTTAGAAAAATGAATAAATAAAAAATATGGACTGTGTTCAGAGATCTGTTTTTTCTTGAAGTTCCGTGTGTATTTTTACGATCCGATGATCTGCGCATGCGTAGTAACTAAATTTACACAATCTACATTGATTTTACGCACGGAAGTCCATTAGGCACGGACTTGTGAATTGCACATGTGAAGTTCCGTACGGAGGGGCGTGTTTAAGTCCTGAGAAAGATCCGTGTAGGTGGGTGGGGGCATTTAAATAACCATTTGTGGGCACGGTGAGGGCGCGGTTAGGTATATATGCACGTACGGATCAATTATACGCATGGAAATGCCCACTTAAAGATACGGGTGCTCAAAGCACTTGTAAGTTACCATCAGCCCGTCCGTGTGAGGGGAGTGTCATGGGTGTTACCTTGCTACGTTCGTGCGTATATTTGTGTACTTTAAAGAAATCTCTGAATACAGCCCTATATCTTTAAAGGTTAAAAAAATACATAAAAACGACTTTAAGAATAAAAAAAACCTCTTTCCGTGGCATGTTATTGACCCTTAGCATGCGGCCACTTATAGAACTAGAATTCACAGAATGCTCATGTATTGCAGGGCATGCTTTGCCGTACCATAAGCAGCAGCATCCCAATTATTAATGGCATACCGTCGCATACATAATGTCCCTCATACACATAATGACAAACAATGTCCCCCATACACATGTTGTAAATATAATGGACCTGATTCACACTTAAGAATGCTTCTGGTTTTAGGTGCGTATATTTAACAGCGGATGCACTGCGCATGCATAGTAACTTTTTTACGCTATTTGTGTTTAAGTATGCAAATTCTGCGCTTATACACTGCAAACTTAAAATCTCTAGGTTCGTAGTAACATACGCAAAAAGGGGTGTTCCGTTAAAAATAATTTGGGTGGAGGGAGGTATTTAAATGAGCAAATGAAGGCGCGGTTATGCAGTTACGTTCCTAACTAGACGCCCTACACATTCAAATGCGAAACTACAGTTAAGGGAGCCCTATGGCACTCGTAAGTCACATAAGAACCTAAAAACCGTGGGCATGCCGAGGGAGTTTCATTGCTATTAGTTGCGTTTATTTCGGAAACTATCGCGTTCTTAAGTGTGAATCAGGTCCTATGTTGACTGTTCACATAGAGTTAATAAAGTTGCCCCTGTTCTGAAAGAATTAATAATGTGGCCCCCCCATTCTTAAAGTTAAAAGTGCCTCCAGGATATTTGTACATTGATCCAACCCTAGGGGACTGCTATTTAGGGTTTAACATTCCTAGTTAATTACCATCAGGAAGTATAAAAGGCTGCTTCTCACTAATCAGGTTTCTGGTCATGGGGCCTGATCCAGACCTAGGCTCGGGTGCATTTTTACGCTGGTTGTAAGCGTAAAAATGGCCATTTGTACTTACTACGCATGCTCGGGGCAGATGTTACGCTCCGAAATTCTGAGCGTATGGGCCTTGAGCGTTCCAGCTTCAAGGGGGCGTGCCTGCCATACTAAACCCGTAAATGTGCACCCAGGGCGGGGTAAGGCATTTAAATTGTACAGTATGGGTGTATTAAGCGTCGTAACTATGCAAGGAGCTTATTTTCAAACTCTGAAACCATATCTGCTATTGGGAGAACACTCGTCCAAACATTTCAAGCCCTTAAGGGACTAATGCACATGTGGATAAATATTTTATCAGTATACCTGGCTATGACAACAATATGACTCTTATGTTGATTACAACAATAATTAACAATAATAAACTACATGAGGTGCATCATCCCACTTTTCTGAAACCTATGCCTCAGCTAGTCTCAGTTACTAAATAACAATGGTGGCACAGCAGTTATTGAAAGCTCTACGTTGAGTATTATATCTCTGCTGTCCTATGGCTGGGCAAAATGGTCAGACTAAAAGGCTAGCCCAGGTGGTAAGTAGGCCCAGGGGATGTAACTCCTGGTGTGAAGGGCCAATATTTGACAAAAATACAGCCAAAACTTGGTTTTGAATGTACTATTGACGGCAGCTTTTTAATAATGAAAATATAAATTCTGGGATGGGTTCCATGTGGAATGCTCTTATTTTAACAAGATACCTGTCCTGGTTAGGGTTAAGCTTCAAAGGGGATGGTTAAGGTTAGTCTGCGTAACAAAGAAGCTTAGGGTTAGGTTCTGGGAGGAGGATAGGTAGGGTTAGGGAGGTGGTAGCGTTAAACTGTGGGATGAGGATGTTAGGGTTAGGGAAGGGTTAGGGTTAGGCAGTGGATAGAATGTTAAGATTAAGAATAGGGGGAAGGTTAATTTTCAGGAAAGGAAAGGTTAGGACCAGGGTTTAGAAATCTTACCTGCCACCATTAGACTTTTCAGAGACCATCATGGGAACTATTTCTTCTAAGGAAAGACTGCTGCAAAGTCACTTCTTTGTCACAAAGTGATCTGCTGGAAGACAGGTTACTGAAACTGTGATTCATACACAGGGCTAGTTCTCTTTTGTGTTGGTAGGGACGGTAAGTACCATACCCTTGGGCATTAGCCTCTGTCATACTGAACACTTGACCCTGTTTGTTTCTTCTCTAGGCACTAATCTTCTTGGGCCATAGAGTCACCCATTTAGCCCCAGGTACCAGTCAACATTATATTATAATCATAATAAGCTATGTGTAGCACACCATTTGGGAACAAGGTGGCAGCAATCATAATATAAATAGCTCCATTAGACCACAAGGAACAGATTATTTAAAAGCTCCAAACCACCTGACACACTGACGGACACTAAGCGTAATTGACTTATTCAGACATTAGGCTGCCTCCCATGTGGGAATGTTGTGGCAACTCATCTCCAACCATTAGTCTTTGTGTGTTAAAGGAAATGCACCTCCACTTTGGGTGAGCCTGAAGTCATCTCATAATGTCATAATGCTCAACTCTGTGCCATTCTGGTTTTCTAACTTAGGTCCTCACTGTTGATTACTAAGGTAATCATGTAGGACCCTTTCCAGGTATATAACAAAATTAAATACAAAATGCAAACAGTTTCTTAATAATATAAAAAGGTGAAAATACAGAAAGAACTTATGCAAAGACCTGCTAGGTCAGGACAGACAGAGACACATCCTTCGTTAGAAAGTCTCAAGAATTGAACCAGAGTTATGTATCTGGGCTACACTTTTAAAGCCAAAAAATACTCCACTCCAATAGCCTCCACCTTTGTGAAAAGTGACAGGTTTGTTTCTGGACAAAAACTCTTCCTTAGATATTTGGCTTTTACAAC
>WWET01000200.1:17879-33523 GCA_011038615.1 Limnodynastes dumerilii | reverse complement strand
CCAAACTAAGTTTCATACGCCTGGAGATCCATATCGTAACATCCCAAATATCTATTAACGACAGGAGTAGTAACTCATTCTGCCCAACTACATTCAAGCTAGTGCAATAAAACAAAATCAGATTCTGGCCAAATAAAGGTTACTCCATATTCTGATACTAATTTATACACATTTGACATATATCCTGCCAATTCTCCTATAAGGAAAATGGAAAATACTATTCTACACTTATGAGTATTAAACAGAATTAAACAGATTTTTCTTTGTCAGTACAAGTTTTCTTTCTGTTGTAAATATCCAGACACTGGGCTGGATCCAGGCTTAAGTAAGTGCTTGAAATTCATTATTCCTGGGCTTAACCATGTTGATTGCAGGGGAGTCATATTTCATCTGTTGCAAACAGTGTTAGAGTTGAGAGGTGATGTTTCCTATCCCAAGTCTAAAAAACAGTGTGATAGTAATGCTGGTCAGTATCTGTGTGCAGTAAGCAATTCAAAGATATATCCCTGCATGCAAAGAATACAATTAACTTGACTCCCTCTGCAATCAATATGGTTACTGAAGTCTGCATCCAGTCCACTGAACATGGAAATGATGGACTTCTATTTAAATGGAATCAATCATTTTTTGCATAGGAAATTCTTATTTGGATTTTGTCCTTAATACATCACTTACATCACTCACTTGCATTGCAAACCATTTAATATAGCCTTTAAAAAAAGAAAATATGAATTTAGTTGTATTTATATATTTAGTGTAAAATATGGAATCTACAACCAGTTGGGCAGGAGCCAAATGTACTTTAATATTTGCTGTTGCTAACATTTAATTACTCATATTAGCAGAATGATTGTTTAATCCCCTCCTACTGTTGGCTTGAACTGGGGCCAAAAAGAATGGTGTTCTGAACTCTGTGCTACTGTTAACCTTGTACTGATTACGCAGACGTTCATCTGCAAAGAAAATTACAAGTGGTACACAATCTCCTAAATGTGTATTATATTGTATTCTGACATTTCTTGTTGGTTTTTGGATAGGTGGGTACAATACCAAGAACTGAAATCACTCTGATGCTCAAAAAAGCAGTCACACACATTTTTATAAAAAAATTTTTACATTTAAAATCACAGCCACTTTGTTATATATTCATTTAGGGCCAGTTTCACACCTCTGCGCATTTTCCATACACATGGAGGTCTGGTAGCCCGCAAGAAAAAGGAGAGTGAACTGCCCTGTCACTCCCCCTCTCTTGTTCTGAGTTAACAGCACTTATGCTTCCATAACCCCAACTTAAGTGTCACGTGTGGATCAGCGGCCGTCAGCAACCCTAAAAACCAGCCCAGACGGTAAAAGCGGATGTGCCACCCTGTCAGACCAAACTAAGTTCTGTATGTCTGGAGATCCATATCATAACATCTGAAGTGTGCATGAGCAGATGTTAACATTAGGCTTATCTACGCAATGGGCTTGTGTAAGTAAGCCTAACCTACAGGGGTGTGAATCTGGCCCTTAGTATGAATATAATATCTCTTTTTTCTGGTTCCAGACTCTTTTTATGTATCGTTTATAGTCCCTGACAGTGGAACTTGTGTCCAACTCATACCACAGTAACGCAGTTGCTGCTTCCAGCCTCCCAGGTTGTCTGGTTCCTCTGGCTCCCGCCTTTCTGCCCTCATTTCAAATGCCTATACTTTAGGCCGCACCGCCATTTCTGGTGAAAAAAGCCCGCCCACTCTCTTCATCCACAACTCCAGGAACCCATACCAGCTTTTTCTGCAATCACACAGAGACTTAACACAACACTTTCCTGGGGTTTTATAGTCATAACAGACCTCTGAGACTTCTGCAGTGGTCCTGAGCTCTTAATCCAGTAGTTCTAGCACAACAGATTAGCAATTGCTGGGTAGTAATATCCAGATATTTGTCATTTCCATGCTAGCCATTTCCGTGCCACCCACTTCCACAGATTTTTCACAGCTATAGTCCTTCAATCATCTGATTTGGAAGAATCACTGATTGGTTTGTGTACTTGTATACTCAGCCAACTGGTCAGAAGTGTTATTGGCTACTAAATGGGCTTGCAATATATTGCAAACAGTTAGCATGAATGTGTGCACAGGCAAAAATGGGTCATAATAAGAAATCTGGATCTGCTCTTCTGTTCTTAATCAAATTCACCTAAAATACAGAGGTATAAGCAGGTATTGGCTAATATGTTGCAGAAATGCACAATTACAGTTAAACAGTCTGGTATCTGCTATAGTTGAGAGATCTCATGAGCCACAGTATTTAGAGTTTTTAATGGTTAAATAATGATTGTTTACGCTTTCTCCTGCTCATTATAGTGTGATTAATGAGAATGGTAAGTGATGCTTGCCTTCTTCACTCAGACAGTCATGTGTTTATTTACAGAAAGACCCAGTGCAAGACTCAAGAGCACATGACTCACACTATGCTCATTTAACTTATTTTATTAATTAAATGCTACCTAGTATTTCACCCTAGTTTACAGAGAGGATCCTCATACACATTATTTATATTCACTTTCTGAAAACGACAAAGATTTTGCAGGGCATTTCCAGCAGTCTGGACCAGTACTGTAAATGATGTGTATACAGCAATGCAATCTTTAATCTCTGCTTTGTTTAAACATTACACTGAGTACGATTACACACTGTATCAGTATTTAGAATTCCATTGGGGGGGAGGAATTTAATTTAAAGTGAGGCCCAAGCACTACCTCCACCCTCCAGTGAAGGGTTAATGCGATGAAGGGTTTTAATTAAGGTAGAAGAAACTTTGCTGTTAGATGTTCCATGACAATAATTGCCATATCATCACATGAGGCTTTGACAGCACTTCAAAGGTAATCGAATTACTGGACCTGAGATCATGAGGATGGAGTAGGAAAGGAAAAACATGTGAGCACATTCCACATGGACACATTTTTGTCCAAAAAGGATAAATATTTAATGCATTTTTGAAAATTTGTTATGGAAGTTTGAGAACCCATATACTGGAGGATAATAAAATTTCAGCAGTGAAATAATGCTCTGCTCTAGTTTTTCAAAATAACCTGGGCCAACTAACACAAGGATTGACTACTTCCTTCAAGTCTTTAAACCTCATCCTTCCACCAATTAGATCATCCTGGCAGATCTTCCTTTGTTTAAAATATGGGCGTCGTGTAACTTCAGAAACTTAGGTGCTAACAAGAGAGGAAAAATTATGGAGCACGTAGTAAGTAGTTTGGAACATTTCTAGACAATATCTTAAATGTCAGTCTACATCCTGTATAGTAAATTTGTTTCATAGGACTTTAAATCTATTAATATTGGAGTAAATTTATGTGTAGTAGACCGTAGTGGTTTTTTTTTTTAGATATTTATAATGATACGGTAAGCTCAAATGACTTTATGGTCTGATAAACTACCACAATACTTGTGAACTCATGGGAGATTATTGCATCCTAGTGATTAAGGCCTAGCTCTACAGCTGGCCATACACTAGAACGATTATCGGTCTCAGCAGGGGGTGAGCCGATAAATGGGACGATTTCCCGCTAGGCAAATGTCTGGTTATAGGCACCATACACCTCCTCTGCTGAGACCGATAATCCTAACAGAAGTGGGGAGGGGGGCAGCGCTCTCTATGGCGCTGCTGCAGAGCTGTGTACAAAGCTGGTCTGACAGCTTAGAAGTATACCTTCTAAGCTATACCTTCTGTCATAGCAGCATAGTGCATAGATCTGCAGCAGCGGCTATTGCAGGGAGTAGTACAGACAGGGATCAGCCAAAACCGCGCTTCACACAGCCACTTTACAATAGCCCCTGCTGCAGATCTATGCACTATGCTGCTCTGACAGCTTTGAAGGTATACTTCTAAGCTGTCAGAGCAGCTTTGTACATAGATATTCTGCAGCGTCTATCACAGGGATAGGGAGCCATTCAGCTTGCTGATTGGCTCCCTTAAAATATTGGGTGCTAGCGCCCAATATCATTCAGACATGTTTAAAAATCCAATAATCGTACCAGAGCATTTCTGGTGAGTTTATTGGACGTTTTAACAATTGATCTTGGCCATTAACTAGAGCGATTTTTGGCCCGATCACCTGATAATTGGGTGTTTGGGCCAATAATCGCTCTAGTGTATGGCCAGCTTAAGGGTTCACATTGAATTTTGAAAGTAACCCATCTGGGTGCCATCAGGAGCCCTAGATCTATGTTAGTAGCCATGGAGCAGACCACATATTATGAATTTTTATTAATAATAAGGCATAGTAATTTTTTTACGTAATCTACGTATCTTTTTCTTACGGAGATTGCGTAAATGCGGTCTACCGCATTTACACAATCTACATGAGAAAAAGATACGTAGATTACGGTAAAAAATTACTACGCATGCGCAGTAGTAAAAATCGCTAAACACCGGACGTATATGTTATATGTCCGGTACTCTGAATACGGGCCATTGACTTTTTAAAAAATGCTTCCCATTTCACAACCACAGACACCTGAACCAAGCTCAGTTAACACCACATGCTGTTTGGCTGTAAAAGTTTTTCCCTAGTATCTATACACAGGAAAAACAAGCTTATGCGGCTCATGATAATACCACAAATGTCAACATTCAATAAAACTACACAATTTCTTTTAGTTTGGTATATTAGGATAGGAATGAGCAGTTGAATCTCAGATGTAATTATATTAACATGATGCTCTAATATCAGTCTGCGGGAAGCAGGATTTAGATTTATGATTTTAATCAGTTGCAAAAAAGAAAACACAAAAGAACTCCAAAGAATTACACATAATATGGTATTTATTAGACTGATTCACTGTTTATCTGCACAGGATCATTACAAAACCTTTATCCCCAAGGCTACATCAACTGTGCTTTCACCACGTTTTTCTGATCCAATGCTCAATACTCCTAACCAATATATAACGGAACACATTTTCTAACCAATGAAAATGACGATGATAATATATTTGCGCAGGTCCGTCCAGTGAATATTTTGTCATGTGCTTACTGTCTAAATTCACAGACATAACACAATTGGATTCATTTTGAAAGAAGCAGCTGGAAGAAGAAAGAAAAGGGGGTGTTTTAAGAAATTAATGGACCAGTTTGCAGGATTGGTAATTGGGACCCCCCTACCCTGTACATGGACAAAAACCAAGCATCCCCCCCTCCCCCAGGACAATCTACCGCTGCCAGGACTATTGCAGAAGATTTTACAAATTTTCTTATTGCAGATATGTAACCTGCAATCTGTTTCTTAGACAAAAAAAGTAAGACTAAAAAAAACGTTCTAAAGCTTAAAGATAATATGAACGATATATTAAAAATATTAAAACCTTATCAAATATACAGACTTTAGAAATCTAAAAGGTATATGAATTTATAAAACAAAATGTGAGTAAATCTATAAAATAGTTAAACGATATATAACAATGTAAATTCCATACAAATAAACATTTAATCAGATAATTAAAACATAAATATAATATCTAAACCCTAAAATCTCATTATGAAAAAGGCTTTCCATAAACTCATTGCAGAAATACAAAGATATGTGCCCCCCCCCCCACCTTTCATCAAACATAAAAATCAGACCACCATCACCTTCATAAAATTAAACTGCAGATCATATTTCCACCCACTTATTAAAAAGCAAATCCAAAATCAAATATTTAACCTTCTTATTAAAAGAAAAAAAAAAGGACTAAAAATCAGAACCCCCAAATTCTTATTAAACATCAAATTCTACACCTCCTTTATAAAAATGTGACTCAGTATAACTTTTCACATATTATAGATTGGTAAAGATTTTTTAAAATAATTTTTCTAATGTTTACATTATTTATTATAATTAAATAAAACCTAAATTTCACCAATTTAAATTAATTATATGAAAAATATTTTAAAGTCAGATGTGGGTTATTTTTTCCAGGAAACACACTTTAAGAGGGACGTAGCATCTACTTTCCAACACAATAGTTTCCCCCACATTTTTACCAGAAACAACCAGGGCAACAAGTCAAAAGGGGTGGCAATAATCCTATCTGGACATCTCCCTCTTTCTAAACTTCAATTTCATGAGATCGTTGTTGGCCAGAGATAAGTTGTTATTGGAAAGATTTGTGACCAAATTTTCATCCTTTTGAACCTATATGTTCTTAACAAGGGCCTTTGGGCTTGATCCAGACCTACGCCGATGTGCTGTGCTTACTAAAGCACAGCGTATCGGCGTCCACTCTCCCCGACACTCCCCCTGTGCGGGCGTGATTCCCATTGCTTACGCCGGCTGAAGGCTACCCTAACTTCAGCCGGCGTAAGCAATGGGTAATACGCTCGCACACGAGCGTACTACCGCTAAGCCCTCCCTCATAATATTACCTCCCTCCGCCCACCTTCACTAACCTGAACGTAGGGACGCTAGGGGCTGTTCCTACAGCCGATCTTACGCTTACGCCCGCCATCCTAGCGACGGTGGGCGTAGGTTTGGATCAGGCCCTTTCTTACTAAAGTACTGTCACAGTCTGAGGATTTTGGGATTTTAGGTTCCCTTGGGTTGGGGTTTTTGAACAAGAAGGTTGGGCTTTAGATGTCATCTTTACTCATATGCTAATAAACTCAGAGAAAATCCATGGAACAGGGAATAAGAAATAAATAAAATTTATTAAACAGGTTTGGAACAAATGAATGCTGGTGGCACAGTTGCACATTCAGCAGAAGAATCTTGTAATACAAATAAACAGAACTGGATAGCACAGCGTAGTAGCACAGTGGTTAGTTCAGCAGAGATGAGTTGAATTGCAAGGAAAGGTACCTGAGTAACACAGAATGGTAGCTCAGTGGTCAGGTCAACAGAGATGTATTGGATTGCAATTAAATGCAACTGAATAGCACAGTTGTATTTCAATTCAAGTCATCACAGCAGAGATGACTTTAATTGCAAGGAAAGGTAACTGAGTAACACAGCTTGGTTTATCAGTGGTCAGTTCAACAAAGAGGACTAGGATTCAAGGAAATACATCTCAGTACATAGCGTGGAATCACGATAGTCAGTTCAGTAGAGAATGATAACTGGAGACACAAGGAATTCAGAAATACTTGATCCAAACCTGGTATGCGGAGAAATAGCAGAATGACACAAATATTCTGCGTTGGCACTGGGAGCCGCAGAGTTACACAGGAACACTGCAGAGGTACTGTCGAAACAGAAAATTAAATGATTCATAAACACACCATTCATTGCATAGTGACAGAACAAAGGACTTGAAAAAGAGCGCGAAAATTCGCACGCGAGCGAACGTACGCGCATACGCGTTCGTTCGCAAGCGCGTTCACATTTTCGCGGGCTTTTCTTCACTCGACGATAAATTCATATAACACATATTCACATACATAAAAACATATACAGCTTGTAACCACTTAATGTATGTAAATGTTTCTTTTTACTAAAACTGCGTATTTTCTCTACAGACGGAGTAATCAAGGAAAGATCGCCAAACTGCGAATGAATGTACAAAGTGTGTCATGTTTAGTATTGTAGGGTAGCTTAAATTATGATGAATATTGTTAGCTAGATGCTGTTAAGACCGCATGTCTGCGGCAGTAGCTAGCGCAATGCATAGGTTAGTTTAATATTTTGTCTGAATGTGTGAAGGAAGTTACTTCGACCCCCCACGGAGAAGAACAAAAGGATGACCAGGACCAATGGGAGACCATCTGAGGACAAAGACCAATGGAGAAGCGAACATCAGCAGAGGATTGAAATTGCTCCAATCAAGCAGGAGTTCGGCGGCTCCTTTCATCTGTGGACTTTAAATAGACTCTGATTTGGGACATTGCTCTCTCTCTCCTTCACCTTCTTATCCTGTGGGACGATTGGATTGACGTCTTGACCGCCTGGTGGATGCGCTGTGCTTGTTGCTGTTTGGACTCTGTGCCTTGTCGTTACCCTGTACTTCTGAGTAAATACGGTTTCGTAAGTTGAAACAAACTTTCGCATCTTTGCTATTTTTCGCAATTGCGGTCCGAACTTTCGGATCATAGCGGGTAATTACGTACTGATCCAAGGGCAGTACTTTTGGGGTACATATTTCATACACAGTATTTAACAGTACAACGACAGCAGGGTAGTACTGGGGATGTGGGTCCTCGCTTAGAACGGCCCTATTTCGATAGGGCCGTTTTCTCCCAGCCAGTTTCGATCTGGCTGGTATTTCGATTGCATATGCCTCGATAAGGCATAGCAATCTTTCGGTGCTCCGAAAGGTAAGGGAAAAAAGTACCCCAACCATTCCACTAATTCTAACCCTAACTCTCCCCTCTCATTACCCTAACCTTCCCTGCAGCCTGACTCTAACCCACCATCTCCCGCAGCCTGACCCAATTTTTCCATTCCCTGCAGCCTGACCTTAACCCTCCATCTCCCGCAGCCTCACCCTAACCCTCCCTATCCCACAGCCTGACCCTAACCCTCGCTTCCTCCACTGCAGCATGACCCTAACCCTCCCTTCCCCGCACCCACCTTTCCCACCTTTTCATGCGGTAGCGGCAGTGGTGGAATAGTGGCGGCGGCGGTGTTCCGAATCAGAATGCCGATCGGCATACTCACCCATTCTGAAAAATAAATTATAAAAGGAACTTTTGGATGTCCCTATTTTGGAAATTAGAATTTCTAAATGGGGACTGCAACCGAGTACTGGAATATTGTGTGGTATGCCAATCAGCATACTCACCCATTCTTATTTGGATATAATGCCGCTGCTGATATCCCGCCACCGCGTCGGACTGAAGGAAAGGTGAGTAACCTCTCCGGGGAGCAGGGTAGGAAGAGTTAGGGTCAGGCTGCAGGACAGGGAGGGTTAGGATCAGACTTCAGGGGAGGGACGGTTAGGGTCAGCTGTGGGAGATGGAGGGTTAGGGTCAGGCTGCAGGGAAGAGACAATTAGGGTTCATGCTGCGGGAGTTGGTGTGTTAGGGTCAGGCTACCAGGAAGGGAGGGTTAGGTTAGTGAGAGGGTAGGGTTAGGGTTTGAATTAGGGAAAGGAGTGGGGGACTTTGTTTGCTTACCTTTCGGAGCACTGAAAGCTTGGTGCTCCGTGGATCGATTGCAATACCTCGATGCATATGCATTCAAAATCCCAGCCAGTTCAAAACTGGCTGGGAGAGAACTGCCCTATCAAAATAGGGCCATTCTAAGCTGGAACCCTTACCCTCTCAAATTTGCAGCATGTAAATGTTGTCAAAAACTCCTCAGGGGGTTAAAAAGTCCCAAGCAATAAAGGACTATTTAGCACGCATTATTTCCAAGTCTCCTGGATGACCAGTGACTCACGCTTAAGAGCCCATTTAAGTTGAGTTAGACGAGCCCTGATGTCTTTACTATCTCTTATTATAAGCTATAAAACAAACAATAGAATCAATGCTTCTTGCGGCCCTAAATGAGATCTCTGAATCCCATAATTTTTCTTCCTATGCCTCTGGAGCACATATTTAAGGGGTGCCTAAGGAAGGGAAGGATCAGAACCAATGCTGAAGTTATGGGCTCATCATTGCTTAATGCAGGTATTAAGCTACTAGTAAAAATGATTTTGACGCGATTAAATTCCATTCTCCCAGGTCTCATACATTCTGACCAGGCTGGTTTTGTCCCTGGCCAAGAAGTTAGAGACAACACTACCAAGGTACTTAACCTTATCAATGCGGTTGATCTATATGGAGAGCCTACGATTCTGCTGTCTGACACAGAAGAGGCATTTGATAGAATAGATTGGGTCTTTATGACACAGGTTCTATATTGTCCTGGTTTGGGTCCAAACTTCTGTAGTAAAATACTATCTCTTCACTGCTCACCATGGGCTAGAGTGCTGATCAATGGCCTTCTCTTTTCACCTTTCCAAATACATAATGGATAGAGGCAGGGTTGTCCTCTTTCGCCCCTGATCTTTGTACTCTGCATGGAAGCTCTTGCCCACACAATACGATTAAATAGTGATATTTTCAGTGTTACCTTAATTTGGTTACTGAATTCTAACTATTTGGTCAGCTTTCTCATTTTAAAATTAACTAAAATAAATCCACTGCTCTTAACTTTTCAGCTCGTTGCACAGGGACTCTGTTCCTCTGTTTTCCCCATTTTCAGTTGCACCCTGCCCATATTAAATACTTGAGTATCTATCTGACCAGTTGAGGCTAGTTGAGGCTCTTTGAGGCTAAGTTTAATCCTAAACTTAAAGAAATTTTTATTTTTTTGGGCAGAGTGAATATTATTAAGAATTCCATACTACCCAAATGATTATACTTATTCCAAACATTACTGATCTCTAACCCCTACAGGTTTTTTTTTAAGGAGGCCCATTAACACTTCCAGCACTTTATTTGAAATGACAGGAGACAACATGGTATACTATATTGGCCTAAGAAGGGAGGGGGTCTCAAACTGACAAATCTCCATCCCTACTATTATACTGTACACCTAGGTAAGGTTATCGAGGGGACACAGGTGGGCTCTGAGAAACTGTGGGTTGCTATAGAGAATTCTCTTGCCCCCTCCCCATTGAACTCCCTCCCCTGGACTCCTGCCCTTCCTAAGGTCAATCATCCCACAATTGGTCCTACTTTGAACTCATGGACACTCCTTAGATGCCTGCCACACTTCTCCTCCAAGCATAGGCGTATCTATAATGGGTGCAGTGCACACGGGCCCCTCAGAACAGGGGGCCCTTTGGCATGCATCCTGCACCCTGGGTTGAGGAAAGCTCAAGGGAAGTAAGAAGAAGCCTCTAAATCAGGGGCGTTTTAAGAAGTAAGGGGGCCCGTGTGCTGGATTTGCACATGGGCCCCCCCTTCCCTTACCTGAGACAGGACTGTCCAGATTTGCGGGGCGAAAAGGGGGCGTGGCTTACAGCTCCGTTAAGCCCCACCTCCTTATCGGCCCGCAAATCGGGACAGTCCTGCCTCAGGTATGGGGTTGTGGGAGCCCATGTGCAAATCCCTCACACGGGCCTCCTCACTTCTTAAAACGCCCCTGCCTCCAAGATCTTCCCCCTCACAGTGATTTCCTAAAAATTTGCATGTTTCAAAAGCCTGCTCATTATTAGTACAACCTATGCAGCTGTCGGAACTCTGATTGGGGCACTGGATGTTTACACTTCCACTGTGTGAAAACTGTGGATCAGCCCCAGAGATGCAATGGAAAGTCAGTTCCATACTGGGAATGTAGTATGTGCAAAATGCAGACATTTTCTGATCAAAAATGAATAGAAAATGTTCCTTTATGCAGTCTAAGACTGGTCCTTGGTGGACAAATGAGTGGTTGATAGACAGATCTCAGATAAAAAAAAAACCCTAAATGTCAAACCTATTGCATGCTGATTCCTTACAGATGTGTAAGCTTTTCATCTGCTGTCCAGATGTGTTGTTTATTGCTGGGTTCCGCTAGTAAGCATCTGTCAAGAAATGTTTTTAAAATGTTGTTAAAAAAATTTGTTTTATGTTTTTATTTTCAGCTGTGTTGTTGAGCTTCCTGCTTTATATTTTCCTTTATGCTATTTATGGTTTCTATAACTATATATAACATATGCTGTTTTTTTTATGAGGCTATTTAGGTTCATCACTTTTTTCCTCTTCACACGCCACAATAAATTTCACAATATGATTATTATGGCAGATTTTATGCCAACGTAAATTTAAATGTATGGAACTCAGTTTCGTATGTTAGAAAATCCAAGGAAGGTTTCGGTCCTTCACTTCCGCATGAAGTGAATCGGGACAGATGGAGATAGCCATGCTAACGAAGGGCCAGGGACGGAGAGCAGCACCAGTGGATGGATGCAGGTCTGTTCAGAGATGTTAAAGTAGGGTACTGGACACTGGTTGTAGTCTATGGTCCAATGGCCTGCTTTGCGAAATAGAGACAGCCGAAAGTTACTTTTCGTCTGTCTCTATTTCGAATAGGGGGCCATTTTAGATTTTTTTTATGAATGGGTGAGTGTGCCAATCAGCATACTCGTACATTCATTTTCGCAGACCCGCGACCCGAGTATTAAGGTCAGGCTAGGGAGAAGGGAGGTTAGAGTCAGGCTGCAGGGAAGGGAGGATTAGGGTTAGAATTAGGGGAAAGGTTGGGGTTAGTTTAGCCACTCACCTTTTGGAGCACCTTATTCGGTGCTCTGGGGATCAATTGCTATGCCTCTTCAAGGCATAGAGCAATAGAGCCCTTCTTTACGAGGACCCACACCCCTGGAAACGTGTCCAGAATCCAGAACAAGAGAGGGGAGTGACTTGGGTATGCACTCCCCTCTTCTGTGTGGACTTTCAGAAAGCCACACACACACAGAAAGCATGCGGGTGTGGATCCAGTTCCAAATAACTATTTATGATTATCGTCACACATAAAATATCCTAATTTACTTAAACCTTCTACATTGATTTTTATAGATTTTTGTTCTTCATATGCCCAGAAAAGAAGTACATGTAACTGCAGCTGTTCAGACCCAAAGTATGGCTGTTACTGTCTGCGGCCCGTATTCAGATTACGTTAAAAAATTAAGACGGATGCGCAGTATCCAATTTCTGTAAACACCAGACTATATGCAATACGTCCGGTGGTCTGAATACAGGCCTGCATTTGGAGGGCGTTATGGGGAGGGAGGGGGTGGACTAACATAGGCTATTTACAGGGCATGTTCCTGCTAATGGGCCGTATTCAGAGATCTGTTTGTAGCGATAGTTCTGTGCGTATATATTTAGGATCGGATCAATTATGCATCAACTGCGCATGAGTAGTAATAGTGATACGCCATCTACGTAGAGGTTAAAGTTGGAAATGGCTAAGGGACAAACTTGTGAATCGGGCGGGGATTAACGCAACCCTAAGTGCGGCGGAAATATATGGACCGAAGGATTTGCATAGAAATGGGCGGGGGGGGGGCATTGAGATGAGGGAAAGTGGGCGCACTTACAGAGTTAGGGCCCTAAATATACGCAACTAATACACATAAGGCCGGAAGTGAGTGCGGCCAGATAGGGCAAGGTCAATGCAGGTGGAAGTTTAGGTCCGTCCGGGGGTTGCGAGGGGAGTGACTGTTTTTTCTGGTGGGTGTAACCTGCTCCGACCTGCCACTTAGTTGTGGTTATTTGCAGCCCAATCGCCAACGGAAGTCTGAATATGGCCCAATAAGTCCAAGCCAAACACACAATTTTAGCCATATCTTTTGCAACAGCTACAGAGCACATCTAAGTCCACCATTGTGTTGACAGCTAAGATACCACAATTTATGAACATTGGATGAACCTTCAAGGTTACAATTACTTTAATAAAGGTACAGAAATATTGTCTATGGCTTTTGCTGTCAGACAAACTAGACTATAAGGAGCATGTTTTTATTCCCTAAATATGTATTTGATTAATTTTATTGAATAGTAATTTTATTTATGGCTCTATATGTTTCATACATTCATGTTGTCATATTAGTTTATTTATTAAGATCTAGTCCAGGACTTAAAATAATGACCTCAGTGATGTGAGACACAAGCAGGCCTGGCAACAGAAATCTTGGGGCCCGGCACACTTATGTATTTTGGGGGGGGGCCCCCATCCCTCCTCAATAGTGTATTACTGGGGTCCCTCTGAACCTTGGGGCCCATCACAGCTATCCCCCCTGTGGCGGGGCCTGGACAGAAATGCTACTCACTGAGCCACCGTGCTGACCA
The DNA here is from genome assembly GCA_011038615.1 of Limnodynastes dumerilii. Classification (NCBI taxonomy): domain Eukaryota; kingdom Metazoa; phylum Chordata; class Amphibia; order Anura; family Limnodynastidae; genus Limnodynastes; species Limnodynastes dumerilii. The sequence goes on along the minus strand of WWET01000200.1, from coordinate 19,792 downwards.
TATTAATTGATAATAGTCATACAGAGCATAATCGACATGTTGTCACATAATATAATAGTGGAATAATCTTGCACTTGCAGCTGGATAACTGGGCAAGGGAATTGTACTTGATTGTTATGCGACTATGAAAAAGACAGATCCAGAGTTATTATTATTATTATTTTTATTGTTTATAAGGCACCACAAGGTGTCCACAGCGCCGTAAAAAATACAACAAAATACAGTACAGACATAAAGGGTAGGGATAGACAGCTTAGTATATATTAATTACAATATGACTATAAAAATATCACAAAAATACAATAAAGTGAAGCAAGCACAGAACGCAAAGCAAAATTTAAGGTGTCAAGCTTGGAAGATCAGGGAGCAGGGGATAGAGCGCAGTGAGAGCTTGAGAGGGAGCCACCAGGTGGGGATGGGGTAAAAGGGTAGCAGAGGTGGACAAGAGGGTACGAAGTGAGGGGAATGGTGGAGGAAGGAACAACACTAGGATGGAGGGCCCTGCTTATGTGAGCTAACACACTATGTGGGAGGGAAGAACTTACAGAAGACATAAGGAGGGGGAAGGAAGTGGACTGCTGGTGTGAGAGTGGGAAAGGAGAGAAGGGATAGTTGAAGGATGCAGTGAGGATGTTAAGTGGAGGAGGGGTAGGTTAGCCTGAACAGGTGCGTCTAAAAACCTGCAATGTGGAGGAGAGTCTGACTGAAGAAGGGAGGTCATTTCAGTGCAGAGGTGCAGCACGGGAGAAGTCCTGGATACAGACGTGAGATGTGATGATCAGTAGGGAGGTCAGACAGTGCTGGTTAGCAGAACGGAGAGGGTGGGAAGGGGTGTGCATGTTGATGAGGGAAGAGAAGTAGGGAACAGTAGATGGAGATGACCTTAAAGGTGAGGGTAAGTAGTATAAAGAGAGGTCTGAAGTGGACAGGAAGCCAGTGGAGGGTTTGACATAAAGATGTAGAGTTTTGTGAGAGGAAGATGAGCCTGGAAGCAGAATTGCATATAGATTGAAGGTGGGAAAGACAGGTGAGCGGGAGACCTATGAGGAGGAGCTTACAGTAGTCGAGGCGTGATATGACTAAAGAGTGGATGAGGGTTTTAGTAGCTTCACTGGTGAGGAAGGGATGGATGTGTGCAATGTTGCGTAGATGGAAACAACAAGAATGAGAGAGGGCATGGATGTGTGGTATAAAGGAAAGTGAGGAGTCAAGGATGACACCTAGGCAGCGAACTTGAGGAAATGAGGAGACAGGAGTATCACCAATGGTTATCGTAATGGAGGGCAGGGATGAAATCCTAGGGGGAGGAAAAATAATAATTTCCATTTTGTCCATATTCAGCTTGAGGAAGCGTTTGGCCATCCATGTGCATAGGGATGCAAGGAACTTAGAAATCTTAGACAGAAGAGAGGGGTTGAGGTCAGGGGAGGAGAGGTAAATTTGAGTTATATTTAGTGTCATGTCTGAACCACTTATAAAATATCTATTTATTGTGCAAGTTACTTCAAAGCAAGAAGGGAAAAGCTTATAGCGTTGCGAGTCCACTGCTGCAATGTTTCACATTGCGAAATATGAACAGCCGAAAGTTGCCTTTCGGCAGTCCATATTTCGAATGAGAGATATCACAGATTATTTTTTTTATGAATGAGTGAGTATGCGATTTGCATACTTACCCAATCATTTTCGGAAGCCCTGGAGAGGTGAGTAACCCTCTCAAGGGACTTAGGGTTAGTCTGAAGAGGATTTAGGGTTAGGCTGCGGGGGAAGGGGGGAGGCTTAGGGTTAGGCTGCAAGGAGGTTACTGAGCGCTGAAAGGGAGGCTTAGGTTTAGGCTGCGGGGAGGGTGTTGAGCATAGAAGGGGAGGCTTAGGTTTAGGCTGCAAGGAGGGTCTAGAGCGTAGAAGGGGAGGATT